>VUYV01000313.1:675760-734468 GCA_008711295.1 Anarhynchus alexandrinus
ACAAACAAAAAAACCCCAAACCAAAACAACAAAAAACCCCAAACACAACCGTCCCCAAAACCCACCGTCCCCAAAAAAACCCACAACTCACCCAACCACCTAAGAAACCTAAGGATGGCATCTCATAAACAAAAACTTTAGTCATACCCCGTAATGTCAGTGCCATGACAAAGGCACGTATGATGAGAAATCTGTTTATGCTTCAGACTTCTTAAGCACACCGGGGTTTTTATTGCATGGGGAAGAATAAGCCACAGAAATAATTTTTCCAATTAGTAAGAAAAGGAAGGATCTCTTCCAGAATATAATAGTCCTTCAGTCACGTCAAAATGTCCATATTCTACAACGTGTCTGTTACTAAATATAATGCTATTAATTTCTCTGTGTGTCACTCTTCCTTGTCTTTTCAGCATGTGGCAGACTTCTCAGTAAAGGATGAAATTATATTAGACATTGGCTTTCCAGAGCTGACATTTTCTTGAATGACAATATTCTACGTAGGCAACTGTAGTAACGTTTATGAATTAATTTCCCTGCTACAAGAGACTGACCTGAATTTTTGCAATCCTCAGTGCTTCCAAAAAAGTGGAAGGAAGAGACATATGTAAGATAGAGAAATGTGCCTCCCAAGTGAGTCTTACCATCAAATATATCTGCAAATGGAAAAAAAGACAAAAAACTATTTACACACACTCTCAAACATATTCATGTAAAAGTTAAGTGGAAACATTTCTGGAGTTCAGGATTTGGAACTATCTTTGGGGAACTGCGTGACACTGAGCAACGCACAACCAATTTCCCCTGCTGGATAGGTATGACAAAAGGAAAGGTCCTAAGTTATGGTTTTAACCAAAAAAGTAATACAATTAGATGTGAAGACTGCTCTCAGAAACCCAAGCCAAACAAACGTTTTACTAGCAGCAATCATTCTTCTTGCAAGCTTAAGTACTGCAATGCAAAGCCATTGGGTTACCAACTGTCTAACGATAAAAGAGTAAATGGAAGAAAGGACTTGTGGAAAAGCAAAACAAATCTGAGGACTGAGCGTGCCCCAGTCACAGCCATGCTCTGAACTGGAGGAGCTCTGTTCCTGTTGACTAGGAAGTCCCTGGGAAGGTTAACCTGACCAGCTACCATCTATCTTCCCGAGGAGAACATGAGAGGCAGAAGCCACCACGTTTCTCTAGTGCAGGTCACCATTTCATATTTTTCATATGATGCTGTAATTAGATAACAAAAAAAAAAAAGAAAAATAATCAATTTTATAATGGAAAATTATAATTGAAGATAGTGCAACACAGCCAAAATATGATCAATTTTTATCAGCTTAGTTGATGATTAAGTAAATGAACTAATTATTTTAACTATCCACTGTCATTAACATTTTATTAAGCTTCTGCTTGTTTCTTTCATGTATTTTTCTGTTCTTCCTTATTATTTATAATCATCTCTACTATTTACAATTACATGTACTAATTCATTACAGATCTTGCAGAACATGACAGCCACATTATACTGAAGTACATTTATGGTAAGTCAGAATCTTACTCTGAAATTGCAAAAAAAAAAGAATTAATAGATTAAGTAAATGTCTGTGAAATACGACTGTAAGGAGCCACGATGTAGTTAAATTGGACAAGGCTGGCAACAAAGCCAGCAGAAAGTCATCATTACTTTTAAATTCTAAAGCATGATTACATTTTTAGGTAATGCAGTTGAAATACAAGCTTGGCTTGATCAATAACACAGAATTGGTGAAAAAAAGGTCTTACTGTAGAAAAATATAAATAAAACTCGGATTGGACCAGAGAGACGGACAAAATGTGGACATTCTCATGAAATCAGTCTACTGTTACTCCCACAGGAGCAGGCAGGAGTCCCCTATATAAGGCACTGCATACACACAGGTGTGCTTCATCTTCTTTCCCCGACCCCACATCTTCAATTCTCTGGAATTCTGGGGAATGTGGTATCTCTCATCTAAAAAAAAAAAAAAAAGACAAACTGGAAAAGTTCCTTGTACGTTATATTTATTGAGGAAAAAAAACCCTAGGGAACTCAAGATTAGGGTCTCCTGAGAAGACACATCACACATCAGAAAAACCAAGTGAGCACTAATTGCATTGCCTAATTAGTGATCCACAGCACAACCCATGCTACATGGTTAAGTCATGGCCTTCTGTGGGGGTGGGGAGACGGGGGTAACGTGTACAGTTTCATGTATATTAAATTGGGCTTCAGGTTTCTCTTTTCAAACAAAAGGGGTGTTGGGAAGGGCAGTGTGAAGTGACACCACTGTAGAGCTGGGACTGGACCATTTTACCATGTGTTAACTCCAGCTGCAGCCCTGTGTCACGCGCAGCTCCTGTCTCAGCTCTGAGTCACACAGTTGCATTTTCCTTCAGAAATCCTCATGTTTCCTATAGGTTGAGACTGTGGAGAACACGAGCCTGTGTGTTCTCATCGTCTTCTCGGTTCCCCAGTCCTCCCACAGGTGCTCAAAAGATTTCAAAGCAACATCCCTCCTCATGAGCATCCAATATCACAAGCTACGCCATTTCTCCAACCTTTCCAAATTCAGGCAGTTCCAGTGCAGGATCTACCAGTTCTCTTTTGGGGGCTGAGGTGGAGCTGGTCTCCTTTCACGGGGTGTCCCTTCGGATTCACACATACAGAGGAACTCATGCCTGTCCAGTTCCACATCCCAGACCTCTCTGGAGACATCTTTCCCCATCTCTTTCATGTCTTTTCTTCTCCTCTCTCAAATTCTTTCCACATTTCCCTGTTCTCTGAAGCTCTCCCTAGTGCTGGTACGTGCAAGTTCAGCAACCTGCTTAGCATTGCCTCTGTGGCAAACCACATCCCTTCAAATGAAACCATATTGACTATGAGTATTGGGTACAAACACAGGGTTTGGGCAACAGGACCATAGGGTGCCTGCAGGGAGGCAGCCATGAGCTCTCTGGTGCCAGTCCCATCCATTTCCAGCCAGCTCTGACCTGCTGTGAGCAGCGTCCTGCCCTCCAGAGCCTCAGCCAACTGGGAGCCCTGGTGCCTGTCTCCAGTATGGTTAAGGAAGGTGCAGCAGCTGGCAGGGACAGGAGATATGGGCAGAGAAACAGAGGAACGAGAAGGCATACAGAGGAAATGTTAAAAGCCATGTTTAGAGAAATGGAGGGGACATATGAGAAGAAATGAGAAGTGACGTGGCTGGAGACGCACCCTTGGGAGGAGGCGCTCCATGCCAGAGGAGGTACCTCTGAAGGACTATGGCTTCAGGCAACCCATGCTGGAGCAGGGACACCCCTGAGGGATCATGGCCATGGGCAGCCCACACTGGGGCAGTGACACACTTGAGGGGCCACAGCCATGGGTGACCCACAGTGGGGCAGGGACACCCCAGAGGGACTGTGGCCTGTGGAGGAACAATGCTGGAGCAGGAACACAGACCAGCTCAAAGGAGAAGAGGAGAACCGCCTCAGGNTAGAGGGAATGCAGCCTGTGGAGGAACAATGCTGGAGAGCAGGAACACAGACCAGCTCAAAGGAGAAGAGGAGAACCGCCTCAGGAATGAAAAGCAGCAGAGAAGCCCTGATGAACTGACCTCTACTTCCTCCCAGACCCAAAGTACCTGCTCTCACAGGGGTCAATCCCTTAGAAACCATCACCCCCCACTTNAAGAGGAGAACCGCCTCAGGAATGAAAAGCAGCAGAGAAGCCCTGACAAACTGACCTCAACTTCCTCCGTTGCCTCAGGAGAGGAGCTTGGAAGGTTTGGGTCATGGAAACAAGGGAAGCCAAGGCTAGGGAGCAGGAGGAAAGGTGTCCTGTAAGTGTTTTTTAAATTGTTTGTGCTTGCTTTATCTTAATACCCAAATCCTTGTTTAGAAGTTTGTGTTAATTGACAATAAATTAAGTGAAAATTCCCCAACTCAAGAGCATTTTGCCCACGATGCTACAAGAACATGCATATAAGGTGAGTAGAGCTGTTCCAATCAATCAGCTCCTCCAATCAGCCTCATAAACTCCCAGCCTTGAAGTACCTGCTCTCACAGGGGGCAATCCCTTAGAAACCATCACCCCCCACTTTCGAATCCAGAGCGGCCACTGTTCTTCTAAATCAGGAGTGGATCCCACACACCCTGTGCCCAAACGTCAGCCACCCCAGAATCTAGCCACTGCCTTTTTCATTCATGGCCCTGGGGTACCCTTGGGTACCCTTGGGCTCCCCCAATTACTAATGCCAGCGGTATTAGCAATGCAAGATGGTGGAAAGAAAGATTACTCACCTGTTTCTGCTGTAATTCAAGTCGCTTTGTCAGTGCTGATTCACAGTTGTGGGATGCACATTTTCTCAAGAGATATAGGATATTACATTCTGCTTATAAGAGGAGGCATTGCCTCAGGTTCTGTCCATACTTACATATTTTTTTTTTAGTGCCCAGTGCTGAAATAGCGGGAATGAATTTTTGATCTATCCCGAAAATTTGTTTCAATTCCAGTTAAAGGTCAGTGATGTGTCTTTCTCATCCATAACTTGCCAGCACACCATGCCACTTCTGAGGGACTGTCACCTGCCAGCAAGATAGTGGCTTTGTAAAGATGACTAATTAAACAGTGAGAACAGTACCCAGCTCCTCAACAGGTGTTTACTTTTTAGTTCAAGTAGAATGTAAATACATGGACTGAGCTTCTTCCAGGTGCTCTATATATTTACAGAAACTGGAAAAAAAAAAAATAAAAGGTCTGGGAATGACCTAGTCAAACATACAGAGTCCTGAGGGACAGGGAAATGGATGCAGTACCTCCAAACTAGTTTCAGCGCTTGGGTACAAGCATCCATCATTCAAAAGGGGTAAATCTTTTCATTTTTAGTCTGAAAACACAGAGATATAGAAAAATGGGGAAATGCTCAAGCCACGTATCTTTTCATACAGCACGGCTGTCTGAGCCAGCAGAGACGAGCTAGCCTCCACTGACCTGGCTTCTGCTTCCTGCCACAGGAGCACAAGCCTCATGAAAATTTTGGGAAATGCTATTCCCAACATTTCTGCAATTATTTTTTTTTTCCTTTATCCATCTCATTCATTTTGACTGAAGTTTTTGGGCAACACATCAATAATAAAACTTTGTGTCAGCATAACGAGAGCCTCATCTTGTCGCAAGGCTTAAGCACTCCCATAACATAAATAATCAACAATCACCTAGAAGATACAGGACAATTAGTTTTCTCCAGCTACAGAAGGGCATGCCCTGAAAGAACTAAATCTGTCTAAACAGAAGTGCCGCCTTAGCTATTTTAGCAGTCTCTTCAGAAAAGAAAAAAAAAAAACACAACCAACCCAGATCTATAACATAGTTTGGTCTGAAAAATCTGTCATTTTCACTAAAGACTGTGTAAGGAAGAGCTAATTTACAGGAGCGCTGTACAAGTACCACTAAACAACCTTACAAAGAAACTTAAAGCAATCTTTAGTTTCTAAGTCTCTGAAGCGATCAAATTGAGTGGGACATAATTTGATGCCTAGGGAAAACAAAAGGAGAGACCTTTACATTTTTATTTTGGTAAACGATATTATCTTTCATCCAGCACGCACACTATCTACTACTTCAATCGATATTCAAACCCTTATTGAACAGCTAGTCTACATTTTTAAAAGAAAAGGTCCATTGACTGAAATTTTCTGGGAGTAGTTTTACTTAATGTTAGCTTTAACTGATCTTCTCCTAAAATCACTTCAAATCAGATATATAACCCGCATATGATGGTGATTTATCTGAGGAAGTCAGCAAACCCTCCCTTGCATGCCATCAAAATCAATGAAAGCACACTAAAAGGACTACAAGGGTTTTCAGATGACTGTGGCAGTGTTCCACCTAGTTTCTGCACTCCACCAAAGTTTAACTGGCAACCTACCTCATCTATCATTTTCCTCTTTTCTGTGACTAACAAACTCCATTATTTTCATTAATTTTTAGTAAGAGACCATAATATATCTACCCCAAGAAGGCAAGGGATCTGCTTTAATACCTTATCTTCTGAAGATGTTCGCACTGATGATCTTCGATGCCTCCCTGAAAAAACAGCTGTTTAATTGATTGGTCTGTCAGTGTATAGAAGAGGTTTAGTAGTAATAGTTCATCCTCTACAGTTGATTCAAAGTTTAATAATTACATTTTGCAGTGGGTTTGTCTTCCCTCTGGGAGCACTTATAGTTTACCTGTCAGAAGGGAAACTCCTTAGAGTGCAAGTGGCAGAAATGTCCCACAGAGTCCTGCTGACCGGGGCAGGCAGATTTTAAACCAGATGCCTTAGCTATGAAGGAAGCAAGGAGGTTTCGTCTTAGTGTCTGCAGTCTCATATAGCAGACCCAATCTCAGCGTACGCAAGCTTGATTAATTTTGACTGTCTCCATTCAGCTGCAGTCAAGTTTTTCTCTCCTAATTTTTTTCATGCTACTTTGCAGACAAGATTGCCCAAATCTGGACTGAGCTGTCTACTGCCATGGAAACAGAACAGTATTCTCAAGAGATAAACACTGCATCTCCTCTGCTTGCGCTCCAGTCTTGCTTGCAAAAGTTAGAGGTGCTGGTGTAGGTTTCTGCTACAACCTGTAAACTGGACCGTTACCCTGCCTGGCAGGGGAGAGCCAGCTGGGAAATACCAGATCCATCGTGGGTGGCATCGTCAGCATTTCCTCCTCGGAGGGAAGGTGCCAGGGAGCCTCGAAGAGCTGTGCAAGGTCATGCTCAGGTAGAGAAGCCTTGGCAGAAGCAGCCTAGCTAACTCCCAGTTAGCAGCCTATCTCAGTGTAAGGAAAATAAAAGGAGGTTGTAAAATTGGAAATTGATTTTTTGAGTCTCTGCATGCTTTTGAACAAGTCAGCTTATATACTTAAGTGCAGAGTCAAACCACATTGGCCATACTTAGTTGTCAAAGAACATGCTATGTCCACACTAATCTTGTAAACATTTCAGCAACGTTTGATACCCTTCAGAGCTTCTCCCAATTTGTTTCCAACTGCAGTACCCTACTTGCTCTATGTCTTCCTTAAAGGAAAAAAAAAAAAAAAGAAGAAAAAGGCTGGTTTGGAGCAGCTGAGGGAAGGTGTGGGCTCAGGGGCTGCTCTCGCTGCAGATGCTGCTGAGGGGCACTCGCTGAGCACAGCCCCTGGGTTGGGGAAAGCAGGTACAGCACAGCCAACAAGACACCAACCCCTGGCCACGTGCCTGTCCCGTGCACGTGGGGTACAAACGGAGCTGAGGAGAAATGTGTCTGGACTGGAGAAAACGAGGCCCTTAGGGCATAAGCAGTCTTGTCTAAGGCCTAGTGTACCTCCAGCTGTAGGAACCCAGAACCAGAGAGAGTTAGGTCCTGGACTGTCCTGATCCAGCAAACCACAGAAACTACAGCAGGGATCAATTTCTTCTGTGTCCCATAGGAAGAGTGAACACCCCCCTAACTTTCACTGGTCGGATTAGCTAGGGTAATTTCCCCTCAACTTTTACATATTCAACAGGAGAAAGACAGATGTCTTTAAAGGTCTGGAAGCCCCTGCTGCTTCTGCAGAATAAGCAGACAGCCTGAAGACTGCAGCAGCACAACAGAGGTGCCTAAAGCAGCTGCCTAAATTTAAGGCGCACACTCGTGCCTCTGACTAACCGAGACCTCACCACAACGACCCGTGGCTCTGTTTCTTGAGACTGCGTCGCTGTAACACCACCTTCATCCCCCTACACCTTAAAAGCACGCAGGGTAAAATGAGCTGAGAGCTTTACGCCCCTCTTGAGAAGACAATTTCACTCCGAGATCACAGCGCGCGTGCGGCAGCGTGAGTACAAGCTCACCGCCCGCCGCCGGTGGGAATTCAGGGTGGCAGGTTTGTAACCTTCACCCTTCTACTTAGCTTGCAGTTCGGCAGTTCACGGGACTGGCGGAGAGGCAGAAGTCAATCTGCCATCGCCGCGGCGAGGAAAGCTGCTTCAGTATGCGAGACAGCTACTGGCAAGGCACGCGCGAGGAGGTCCCTTACTGCCACTTTGTTCCACTCAGGTGCTCATCTGCTTTTTCCCCAAGGTGGAGGTTAACAACAACAATACACACACACAAAAACAACAACTAAAAAATCTTTCCTATTATATTTTCTAGTAAATGTTGGCTGTCAAAACGGAAGAAGGACTCCCGTATCAGGTAATAATTATTTTTTTTTAAAAACCTTCCGCAGTCAAGAAGTACCACATGGGACATTCAAAGGACCTTTATGGGTTCTAAAGATCTTCTATTTGGGAGTTGCCTAAACAAAGAAAATCCTCATAATATTCAACCCCCTGCCTATCTAGAGCTCTACTTTAGCGTTCCTGCTAACCAATGCAGAGATGAAGATTTGCTCTGACTTTTCAATAATCTTTTCATTCTACAAATTGCTATCATTGATACTTGTTAAGCAAGAGGCAACCTGAGGTGTTTGTTGTTATGTTAAACAGTTGTTAGCTGCTTGTATCATTAACATAATATTCCGTCTCCTATCCTCATCTCTTCTCTTCTACCTTTTCCAACACAGATTTTGCATTTTCTGAGGCAAGGATTGTATCCCCAAGTAATTGTTTGCATACTGCCCAGCTCAGCCCATGGCTCAGTTAGTTTTTAGGAGCTTCAAAGCTCGAAAACACATTAATGAAACAGTAACTGACATATGTCCGGGCTCAAAAAGTTCCAACATCAAAAGGAGAAGCACAGTGGAAATTAAAATGCAAAAAGAGATGCTCTGAGAACAGACCTGCCGTCTTAAATGTACCTTTAAGCTTCTCCCACTGCTGTGACTGAAAGATTGCTACCCCTCCTCCAGAAAAGGAAGCTCTAGTTTAAAATCTAGCCGTATCATAATTAATGTGAATATTAAGCTAATCTTGGGGAAAAAAAATGCTGCTACTTATCAGGTTCATTTACATTTTTTAATAACTCCTTGGCTTAGGCTTTTAATATTAATTTCGAAAAGTGCTTAGGAGGTTCCATGTGTCAGCTCACACCCTACAGCCACACAGCCCTTCCCTGGGGCAAAACGTGCTCAAGAATGCAGACGGGCAAAAAGGCCTCCGGTCAATTGCCTCTCCCAAAAGAAGAGCATTGCCTCATCCTGTTTCGGCAACAGGGAATTCAGCTTCACAGTACAGAATTGACATAGTGCACTTCCAGCAGCACACAGACATGTCACCAGCCTCCACTTACATTTTATTATATTACTAAAGTGATATCTACCCTGCCAATTTTTGTTCGATGCTTCTGAACATTTTCTCTCAGGATAGGTATCAGGAACTGGCAATTAAAACTCAGCCTACACAGAGCATTGCTATGTTGTTATCATTCTGCGTTGCTTTTTTTAAGTGTGAGAACCGTCTTTTTTCCACCTTTAATCTGCTCATAGGTATGAGTGATGAATGCACAGTCTCCATTAACTGCTGCCATTAAATACTCTTTAAACCCCCAGAGCACAAGTCTAGCAAGTTATCAAAAAGGCCGTCTTTGAAGTAAAAGTGCAAAGGAACAGTTTGAAGTCCATGATTATTTGGAACTAATACAGCTACTGTTTTTACTATTTCTTTCATTTTAGTGAGAGAAAAATGCAATCCAGCCAAAAAGGTAATACTGAAAAAATCAGTAGTCTTGATGTAATCCTGACTAGTGCTAAAGCGACCTTGTGGTCTGCTCCTTCAGGGTGAAAGGCAGTTCATAATTTTATGTATTATTCATGGCAGTTAATTCACTGGGGAGGAGGGGGAAGGCACTGCAGAAATTAATACAGTAGTAAGTTAAAAAGGTGGCTGAAGCAAATTCTCACCCGATAACAGCGCTCTTTCACTATGTTTACTGAACAAAACCTTTCAGTTCACCAGGTTAGAGACAGCCTAATTTAAGTGAAAGAAGAAAGAACAGAGCAGCAGGAAATAATAGAAGCCCTACAGCTTGAACATTGTTGAAGAGAAACAAGGTTTGGCTAAGAAATTACAGTAAAGTAACTGCAGACTGAAGGTGGGCTACCTGTACTTCCACGCATCAGACAGCAGCAGGGATTAGTATGCGTATCAAAATCCAATAAATATATGTTTCAGCTGAGACAAAAGATTTCCCATATGACATCAAAAATAATCAATGAGAAAACCTATTCTAATAAATACCTGCATACATTATTATATTACATTACATTTATTAATCACATAAGACACCATTTACATACATTGTCTGAAAAGAGCTGCTGTTAAACACCTTACATTTTGGTTCAGCTTCCCTTTACCCACCGCTCCCCCCCCAGCTCTTAAAAAAAGAGTTTAAAAAAACCCAAACCATTGTTTGGGTCTTTATTTTCCATTATATGATTCCATGCTGATGCTATGGATTTCACTGACATATATCCTACGAAGCAAAGCTAGGAAGGAGAAATCATAGAATCATAGAATGGTTTAGGTTGGAAAGGACCTTGAAGATCATCGAGTTCCAACCCCCCTGCCATAGGCAGGGACACCTCCCACTAGACCAGGTTGCCCAAGGCCACGTCCAGCCTGGCCTTGAACACCTCCAGGGATGGGGACTCAACAACCTCTCTGGGCAACCTGTTCCAGTGCCTCAGGTAAAGCTGATGAGAGATGCTAACTACCTGAAAAGAAGCGTAAGCACAAAGGTCCCATGCAACTGAGACACTCAAGGCCAGCTTTTCCAGCAGGAACCTCTCCCCACATCTCATAGCATGGCAGAACTTCACCATTCCTCAAGCGAAATGATGCGAGAAAAAGCAGTTCTCGAGAAGAAAATTTGTGGGTTAAAACTCATCACAACCTCAACAATGCTTAATAAAATCAGGTTGTTGCCAAAATAAATTAAAAAAAAAAAAAAGAAGAGAGAAACACACTGACAAATAAAATCTGTAAGACAAGTACCTCGCTGGCAAGACCTTGACCAGAGCATCGTGCTTAGTGTAGGGCACCACATCCAGCACAAGAAAGGCATCAACTAGCACTTAAGGGAGAATAATGAGAACGGACTGAACATGTCCAGTGAATGTAATTTTCCTATACAGTCATATTTAACAGACTTTAGATCAAAGGGGATGTAGTAATAGTTTTCAAAGCTGTTGCATAAGGAACGGATGGGATAGCAGAAACAGTAATCAGCTTAAACTGGAGCAAGAAAGAGTCAGGTTAATCAGCAGGGAGCTGCTTCTAACACGAAGTGCTGTGAAGCAATAGAACAGATTACCTGGGAGTATGGTGGAGTCTCCATCACAGAGGAGAAGGCGGCACACACACTATTTTTTCCAGATAATACAGGATAATGGAGTAGGCGACCTCATGAAATCTCTTCCAGACTGATTTCTTCTGACTGTATGTGAAGGAAGAGTATTTACACTGACCTATACTACTGGGTGGGCTTTTCTTCACGGCTGGTGTTCCATAAGGAAGAGTCAAAATATATGAATGAACAAAAAATATTAATGAGTAGTGATGTCATCACAGCTACTGTTTGCTTTTAGCTGCCCCGTCTCCTATCCTCTCCCCCAGGGATTTTTGTTGCTGGATGTTAGTTCATATTTTGATTTATTTCCAAAAAGTCTTTAGCGTTATGGCTGTTACTGAAGAAGCTAATTTCCAAGAAGGATGCTCCCAAAAGAAGGGAGTTTGGAGGCATATCAAGATAAAATTGGAAAGAGAACTTAGAAATCGCATAGTCTGAAAGAAGGGGTAAAGTAGCACAAAAGAAACACAGGGAATATGGAGATTAAATTATCTGGCACTGACAACCAATTCCTTTCTCACTGTTTTGGTTTTCATAAATAAACAAACAAACAAACTAACTTTTCTGACTGCTTATTTCCCTATGGTTACTTGGATCTATTCAACAATAATACCTAGAACAGATATTTCTCAAAAGCATATGAAACCCATAAAAAGCAAAATATTATAACTTGGTTTAAGTTATGTTGCTATATCGGGCATGTCCAAAATGCTGGTTTTAAAGGGGGAAAAAAAAGTCAAATTGTAGCATTGGTTTGACCTCTATCACTCTTCTCTTTGGTCATGAAGCACTGAGAAAGGAGAAGAATTCAAGAACATCTAGTGGATGAAAACAACTGCAGGATTCGCAGCTGAAACCTGCGGTTAATCACGAGCATCTGCAAGGCAGTACTATTGTCAAAAGAAATTACTCAGGGGAATAATTTTACCAGTGTGAGTGCAGGATGTAATTCATGCTAAGACAAATCATAGGATCCCAGAATTAGTCATAGGAGTGTGTTCGCGTGCATTCACAGAGGTTATAAGAACAGGGAATATCGCTTTAAGATACATCCCTGAAGCTGCTATTTTACCTTCCACTGATTTTAACCTGTGCTTCCCTATATCAGCCTGGGCTTTCCCCACGTGAGGTGTAAAGCAGTGCAAAGCAGGTATCACCCATGGCATGCTCCTCCCAATGCGAGTTTTGTGAAAGCCTTGGCCAAAATTCTCAAAATAAGAACATGAGCAGAATTACCACTGTAAAACTGGGATAGATAAAAACAGGACACCAGAACACCAGGAGGTATCCTTGGAACAGAGCCCTTTTGAACCTGAATTAATCAGTTCCTGCCAAGTTTCACTCACAACTTACAACCAAATGCAAGATGTGGCATAAAATAGAAATATGGGGAAAAGATAGAAAAGAAGCTCCACAAATCCCTGCTGTAAAGGAGCTCTTTGCCATCCTCTGCTTTTTCATCTCCCCCACTGTCCCTAAGCACCACCATTTTATGTCTTCTCCCTTCCTTTCTTCATGTCTTCTCTCCAGTTCATCTCTGTGCAGCCTCTGCCTTCTCAATTACGCTTGCCTGCAGCTAGCCAGCACGAATCATAGAATCATAGAATGGTTGAGGTTGGAAGGGACCTTAAAGATCATCCAGTTCCAACCCCCCTGCCATGGGCACGGACACCTCCCACTAGACCAAGTTGCTCAAAGCCCCATCCAACCTGGCCTTGAACATGTCCGGGAACGGAGCTTCCACTTCTCTGGGCAACCTGTTCCAGTGCCTCACCACCCTCAAAGTGAAAAATTTCTTCCTAATATCTAATCTAAATATCCCCTCTTCCAGTTTGAAGCCATTCCCCCTCGTCCTATCACTACATGCCCTAGTAAAAAGTCCTTCCCCAGCTCTCCTGTAGGCCCCCTTTAGGTACTGGAAGGCAGCAATAAGGTCTCCCTGGAGCCCTCTCTTCTCCAGGCTGAACAATCCCAACCATGTCAGCCTATCCTCACAGGAGAGGTGCTCCAGCCCTCTGTTCATCTTCGTGGCCCTCCTCTGGACCTGCTCCAACAAGTCCATGTCTTTCCTCTGTTGGGGGCTCCAGTGGCTGATGTTTTGGAAAGTTCCTATAAAGAGCAGCTTTTCCATGACAGGAAAAGCTCTTCTAGCTTGGCACATTGGTAGGTAGCTAAGTGCCTGCAAGAAGTCTCCTTCCTGCAAGCCTCTCCCCACCAGGCTTACAAAAGGAGGCCACCGTTGCAGCAGTTATCAAAGAGCCCAGCAGCGAGGCAGGCTGACATCGGCACTGGGACCAAAGCAGACACCTTCACCGCTCCCAGCCATGAGGTTAGACCTTCTCACCCGTGCTTGTGAGGGGCTGCCTGCTGACCTCGGCTGTCTGAGAGGAGAAACCTCTCAGGTCCTTGTCTACTTGGAAGGAGTCCACCAAAGAGGTTCTTTGAGACTACTCAAAAGGGCAGTTGGAAAGCAGTGTCAAGTTTCTACAGGGAGAATCCTCATTATTTAGATACCCAGACAGCACACCTTCTAAATACCATTTTTTCTACCTTTTCCAGAGTCTCTCAGGTTCCTCTTTTCTCCTAAAACTGGGAGGGGAAATGACAGCAAAAGGTCAGAAGAAACGAGCTAAAAAATACACAAGCCAGCAAAAGATCCTAAAATATTAAACATCTTTCATGAGAATGCAGAAGTGGTTATTACTTTTCTTATTTTGAAGCTGCTTCTCTGGAGACACTGGACACAGAAAATTCTGCCCATAGCAACAAACACAGAACATGCACAAATCCAATTAATTCCATCCAAACTATAACATGAGTGAGGAGAAAAAAAGCCAGCAAACAGGTATCTAGATACTATAAATTCCAGTTAAACATAACAAATGCTATAATAAACATTAAGAAACCTGTGATAAACAGATTTATTTTTTTTTCCTGAAGGGTACTTTCTCTATATCATATATAAGCCTCTAGTTCCCCACAATCAAAAAGGGGTGCAACAAAAGTATAGGAACCACAAAACAAAAGACTTTGTAGGGTCATCATGTAGGTACTGTCTTACCACATTTCTTCCCCAAGTACCTTCCAGTTCAGTTAATATTGTGAATGTACTCTGTGGAAAAAATAGCCTAAATAGGTCTGGAAGGAAATACTACTTACCTCTTTCATCACTGGAGATGCCTCGTGATTACAACAGAGTCCTTCTGACTCAGCTTCTCAAAGACAAGATGGTTAACATGAAAAGCAAGTACAGCATTATCTCAGTCTCTAAATTGCTGAGTATGAAGGAGAGGAAGGATAAATTACTGGAGTAATATCCAGAAAAAGCGCATGTGATATTCTACCTTCTTTTTTTCTGCCACAGAAACTTACCTGCTTTGTTCTTCCATGGACTTAACAGACCAACACATAAGAAATCAGCCCTAGGCTTTCTCTTTTATTATCTAGAGACAGCATGCTCAAAAAAGGAAACTAACCAACAAACCAAACAACCAAACCCCCAAAAACCCACATGACCAAAAAACCCCAAACAAACCCCCAGACCTCAAAACCAAACAGCGCCTCCATATGAACACAGTGGTAGTTACATTTTTAATTTTTTTGCTTTTCTGGCCCCAAAGACCCACTAAATTTGATCAGCTGGTAGTGACTTACGAAAGAGAAATGAGTTTGTGGGTGTGAATCAGTAAGAATACCTCCTCTCCGCAGCAACGCTGTCCTGGGTGAGGGTGAGGATGCTGTATTTCCATTAGCGGAGAAAGTGAAGCTACTGAAGGTTTGCACGTGTGCCTGTGTTTGGCTTTTTTAAAAATGCTCTTAAAACATTCCAGCTAATATTGTGTCGTGGTCTGCACAATATGCTGTTAATTTCAGTAGTTAGAAGAGGCCCAGCAAAGAAGCAAAGTAACTGAACACTACCGGTCCTGTTTTACCTCAAACCGGGACACATTGCCAGTGCATACTCATTTGATGAAGTGGTCATAGACCTTGAGAGTGAGGAGTTACATCACTTCATTAATTTCCACTTGTCTTCTGGGAGCGTGCATGTAGAATCATAGAATTGTCTAGGTTGGAAAGGACCTCTAAGATCATCGAGTCCAACCATCAACCTAACACTGCCAAAACCACCACTAAACCACATCCCTCAGCACCACATCTACCCATCTTTTAAATACCTCCAGGGATGGTGATTCCACCATTTCCCTGGGCAGCCTGTTCCAATGTTTGACAACCCTTTCGGTAATATCCAATCTAAACCTCCCCTGGCACAACTTGAGGCCGTTTCCTCTTGTCCTATTGCTTGTTACTTGGGAGAAGAGACTGACCCCCACCTCACTACAGCCTCCTTTCAGGTAGTTGTAGAGAGCGATAAGGTCTCCCCTCAGCCTCCTTTTCTCCAGGCTAAACAGCATCTAATAGGACAAAATATGTTTGTAGCATAATGCACTTCTGATATTCTCAGTTATGGCAGGTTGCTAAGACTTCTTAGCAGAAGTGTAAATCAGGGTGGCATGAAGACAATTAGCTTTATTAAGCAGTGAGTTTCAGGAAAGAAGCCAGCCAGCTTCTCTGAGAACACCACTTCTAACTAAGAACCCATCCTAATTCAGAAAACATGGGGAATTCTGAGAAGGGTAGCAAATGTAGAAGTAGTTTTGTTTGAAACACATTTAAAGGCAGTAAACCCCAGCAGACACCTCTAGAAAGTTTTAAAGCTACAAAGCATTGATCCAAGAAAAGGATTCACGTTCATCAAACGTTTACAAGTAAATAAGAGCATATCAGAAGGCAATTAATCAAGGCATTGAGACCAGTGTTAATGAAAAGAAGTCAGACACGACAGACCCTGGTTTGAACACAGTTTCTGTGTTTTTCTACTAACGGTAAGCACGGTGGGCCAGCATGGGGTAGAAGTTGCTTTGAATTCTTTGTTACCATCTTAAGTTTAGACAATGAAAACCAGCGCGCAGATGGAAAACTACTTATGTGAGCTCCATTAAAAATTCACCATAGGCATCATACCTGATGTTTTGAGGCAGCCACTGATGCATAACTGACCTCGCAGTTAATAGAAATTGTATACCTGGCAGGTTTTATGTAATTACCAGAGTACCTACTCGTATTTTCAGGAAATTTCTGACCTTTAGAATTTATCATATATTACCCTGTTAAGGATCTGTCTTCAATGCATGACTACCAAAGCTATGGAAATAATGTTCTTATAACAGCACCTCATTTTAGTGATAAGAGCAAAATAAAGAACGCTTAATTTGCAGTAGATGTGACCTATAGAGCCTTTGTTGATAAGCAGGCCCGCTAAGGATACATCCACTTGTCATCAATTTTTCCATTCCATAGGATAATATGGAATAATTTTCCTAAAAGCATCGAAAAAAAAAAAGTATGGCAAAAAGAAATATGTCAATACCTGATTTCACAATCACTTTCACATTTATTAAACTGAGCTACAATTTTATACATTGGTACAACTCTCCTAAGTGAACAAGTCCAAAGAGAGTAGGTGGTTTTTTTAAAAAACTAAAAGTGTCACATGGTATTATTCAGTTATTCGAACAGACACATTAACAAGCAGATCCCTGTAAAACCAACTGAAGTTGCCCTCCTCAGAATCATCAATTCCAAGAATGCTAATTAACAAAATTGTTCCAGCAGGAGAAATTCCAGGAGAAATGGGGAATAAAAAAATCATAATAAGCTACATTAGGATTCTTGCTTAGAATAAGCATTGTCAGAATTTGCCTTTCTCTGTAAACAAATACATACAGACTTTTGCAGCCCAAAAAGAACCCCCCAAAATCCCTCACTTGAGGATTTAGAGCAGAAACTGCAATTCTAGTTACAAGTGAGGACAGGGCACAAACAATCAAAAGATAACAATGCACAAGCTATTAGAACATGAAAGTGCTGTATCTAGAATAAACCAGTCAGCCACAGAGGGACCAAAGTCCCTCATTTCAGCATTTGTTTCAGCACTGCCCTTAAATTCCTATGGAACACAAATTCTGTGTCAGAGGAAGGTTCTGTTAACCACAGACTTTAAATTCAAAACAGGCAGACAAGCACGAAGAAAACTAATATATTGTAATTGCATAGACTTAAGAAATGCAGTTCAACATACAGTTAGTTTTGGTGACACATGCATTGAACCCAGAGGTTCTCTCTCTCTCTCTCTGTATATATATAATTAATAATACATTTTTTATTCCTTAACACAAAGAATTTTACAGAATTAACAAGCTGTATTACATTGAAAAGCATACCTGGCTGAATATTTGAAGTAGCAAGGAATATTTTAATTTATGGTTTAATTTTTGTTGTGACACAGGTGGGGTTGTTTTTTTTTTCCCAATTTTCTGTTTTACTGTCAGAGCAGATAGGAAATGCTATGTATCAGTTTGACAAAGGATATAATTGCTAAGTTTTAGTTAAAAAAAAATCACAGAAATATAAAATACAGAAACCAGATATTTAAATATAAACTATTCATTTTGAAATTCACCTAGCAAAATATAGGAAAGGAAGAAGTGCATTAAAAAAATATATGCGTGCTTATTAAAACCTTTGTGATTCAATGCTCAGCTTCAGATGCCCAATGAAAAAATAAGATCAGTCGAGACGTTCAACACGGTAGTTCAAAGGCTAATTGGTGTGAACATCTCTGCACTTTCAGTACTGCAGACATCCTCAGAAGTGGAAAAGGATGACCTGCTCTCTTTTAGGCTAAGTAACAGCACAAAACCCAAGAAACGAGACAAAGAATGTTATGAGAATAAAGATTATTATTTTTATAAGAAGAAAACTCTGAAGAAAAGCTACCACTGATATTTATACAGTCAAATCTAAAGCTTTTCACAATGCATCATAAAACTAAATTTTCTCTTGCATATACTCCTTTATGCATTTCAGTATTGTGATTCCCTCTTATTTTAAAATAGGCCACTTTATTCTAATATCAAGTAAAGGACACCTTTTGGTATGGCGAACAGCCTTTATTATTTCCAATAAAAAAGAATGAACAGCATTTCTATTAAAAAAAGCGGTTAGCATAGCTCAACAGACACTCTAAGAAATTTGCCATGTATTCTGAAAGCACCTAAAATTTTCAGTCCCCAAAATCAGTTTAAGACACTAATTATGAAGTAATGCACATCAATACTAAATCCTCTCTTATTTAGCTCACTCCTTGTTTAGAAAATATCTCTTCTTCATTTTTGTCGTCTTCTACTCTAAATTCCCCAAGGGTTCCTTAAGATATTAACAAAATCCTCGTCATCCATGATTCCAATACTTAATCCTTCATAGTAATCTTCAAACTCAGAATAGGACACTTCATTGGGGTTGCTGCAGGACTCTCCTAATGTTTCCAGAAATGACGATTTAATTTCTTCTTCTGTAGCCTTGCCTGTGGAAGTATATTTTTCCATTAAATATATTTTCAAGAATAGTGAATATATAGCATTTAATATATTTCAGGCAAGAAACTTTCCAATTTTGGCTTGCAAATATTTTTTCTTGAACAATATCAATATTTGGATTTCAGAATTAAGTCATTGGCTCACTTAATACCAGCTGCAGAAATCATCCTACTTAAATAGCACATGATCGCATTAAATATCAACAGAAGTATGAAGCCACAGTCAATTTCAATGAACTTTGAAATCATGAAGATGTTTTTTTTCTTCGAATGACTGCAAATACTGAATAATGCCTTCATAAACTAAAATTTTGGTAATTCAGAAGTTATCTTGCAATAAAGCATATGTTTAATGTAATACAAGTTCAAAGCTAGAAAAAGCTTAAGATGCAAGTTTGCATTTGAAAAGCGTTCTGCACTTGATGTGTATTTTAGTAACAATAAAGACTATACTCAAGATGATTTCATAGCATTGAGAAAAAAATTGGAAAAATATAGCATTATAGCATGGGAAAAAATTGCATATGTAACATCCCTATACCACCATGTGTCTTCATGTGTTACCAATAAAATCACTGGGAATACAAAAAACATCCTCTCTTCTACAGGTAAAACAGAAAGGGTCAAGACACTAGGGAGACTTCACAACAACTAGTTTGGTACATGGAGATGTTATTTTAGGAACGGATATAAAAATATTTAAATTCCTATTTTTTCAATGGCAGCATTTAAACATTTTTGAGAATCCTGAAAAAATAATGAAGGCACCAACACTTCCTCTGTAAAGGATGACAGAAATAAATGAATAATTTATTCAGAAGGAACTTCAAGTGCTGAGTACATTCGGTGTCAGTTGGAAACCCTGCTTATTTTAATGGAAAACGGTAATATGAAAATAAGAGTGTCCTCCTAAGTGAAAATTACTAATATCATATGTGTCACTGATAACTTGCACACCAAAGCCGAGAACAAACTACCTAAATGTACCTACACAGGTAGGGAAAGGAGCTACTCTGCATATATGCAGTATTTGCAGCTTGATAAAAAGCAAGTATTAAAATTGTTTATATGAACTCATTTACTATTTATAATCCTGTTCCAGATAGACATGTTATAGCTCATCAGAGGAAAAAAAGTCTAAGCCAATATGAAAACAGTTTGTATTTGCAACTAGTTTCTGTATCTAGTATCTCTGCTGACAGATGACTTCAGTAGTTGCAGACTTTAATTTTTTTTTGTTCATGTGAATTACCTGCCAATACTAGAGGATGTTTCTTTGCACAGTAACATTTTCTGATATCTACCATAGGCACACTCCCAGTTTTGTTGAAATCTAGTTTCATATAAGCCTATAAAGGGGAAAAACAAAATCATATAAGCATACAAGGAAAAAGAAAAAAAAACACCCAAGTGGAAAGACGTAAAGATCAAATATACTTAACTACCTAGCATGTATTTTTAGATCTTGTGCAATGGATTATGTCAACTTACCTATTTTACGTAAGGCACCAGATAGCAGAAAATTACTCTAGATTATGGAATTTCACGATTATTTTATCTCACGAGCTTTCACATCAAATGTGGTCCCCCCATTAACTCAAAAAAATTTGTCTTCTCTCCAAAATTCCTAGCTCATCCTTAGAACCAGACGTTAAGCTGCTTCCCTTCTGCCTCCTCCAATTACTAAGGTTCCTGCGTCATTCTGACAGGCGTCAACACAGCCTCTTCAGCACTGCTAGCAGCAGCTTCGTTTTCATTTCAGTTTACTCAAATACACATGCTCGATACGTAAGGCTAGGAGAGTCAGATCCTCCATGATTAAAAGTATGAAAGTACGTGTCATTTATCTTGATATCCAGTCGCTACTCTATTGGCTGGTTTATCATCAGCATTTCATACTGCAAACAGCTCCACATTACATTATAGTCATATAAAAAAGGGCATTTTAAATATCAGAATTCTCACAAATAATGACTCTAATTGTAGGTCTCTAAGGAGGCAAGCATTATTGCCTCTATTTCAGACAATGAGGAAAAAAAATCTGCACACAGATACAGTGATGTGCCAAAATAAGGTGTCGTGGTTTAGGAATAAAATTGATCCTGTTTTACCTCAAACCAGGACAACAGATTTCTGGAAGAGATAGTTTCAGGGTGCCAGATGCTTTATACAGTGGACTGAACTGTAAGAATAGCACACATACGCATAAACTCAAAATAATAAAGGAATTCATTCTAGAGTTCAAAATTAACTAATTCAACAATGGAACAGCATGCAGTCTTCTAATTTATGTTTCATAAACTGATCTGAAAGTTTAAAAAGTCAATTGCCAGGTGTACAATTCAACAAAAACAACAACAAAAAACCCAACAACCAGAACATGACGAATGACCAACTTCAAAGTTGGACTGCAAAATATCTACACCTAGAATATCTGCAACCAAACTTACTTTTCTTACAAATGCTTTGCGATATTCATTCATTTCTCCAAATATGGCACGAGTAAATTCTCCATAGTCGACCTTATCACTCTTGCTATCATCAAGAGTAAGCCATAAGGATTCAAAGTCCTGCAATTTAAAAATATTTTGCCAAAGTTCTTCACTATGTCCTAGAATAAAACAATTGCTGTAATAGGAAATTACAGTATTCTCACAAAAAAACAACTTACAAATCAAAACTGACTCAAAGATTCATCAAAACAATGCAAGTCAACATCAGTCACTGATGACCGTAATTGACATTATTTGCAGTTTTGATAGCTGTGGGCTGTTTTAAAAACAATATATAAACCCACAAAAAAAAAGGTAAGTAAATAGCATCATATAAGTTATTTTTAAAAGGCCAAAAAAGGAAAAAAACAGATTGCAATCCCACTTTCTTCTTCATGACGTACAAATGTGCAATCTCCTTACATTTTTTTTTTAATTATTTTTAGGAACTTCACAAATGCCAATATACTACAAGAGGAAAAAAAAGTTAAAAAAAAAATAGGTATTAAACTACAGATTTAAGCAAAGAAAGGAATTGATTCTATAAATTAAAGTAAGATAATACCCATAATTACAATTTCAGCTAGACTTACCCCTTCAGGTATTTCCAAATGGAATACTTTTAGAGCTTCTTTAAAGTCTGCCTGAGAGAGAAAACCGTTTCTGTTCTTGTCTATTTGTCGGAAATACTTTCCTAAGCCTGTTATAACCCGAACTGCTCTTTTACTTATTGTCTCTCTGAGTACACCTGAGGATTTAGAGAAATAAAGAACACAATGTTTACCTGAAGTTGGCCACATGCTATGGAGCTGATATAAAAGTAAACCACAACTACTTATGATACCACTGGTTAAAATGACACAACCACACATCCAGGCTCCCTTATCTTTGATGAGAGAATGTAATTTCAAAATGAAACTATCAGTTACTTAACATTTAAGTAGAAATCATATAAAGCAGCAGCCAACATCCAACAAAACATTTAAAGAGATCAGAGAAGGAAAGGAAGAACAGATATCACCCCCTTTATGTGCTCAGATTATAAAACTGCTTGCTTCTGCTAGAATTGATTACATACCATGACTCAACATACAAAGCAATTTAGGAACACTACTTTGGTAATACAAACATTCCATTATGGGACACGCAGTTGCTCCTTCATTGTTCAAACACGTTAAATACATGTGGAAACAGGAACAAATATAAGTAATTCTGCAAAATCATTCCAAAAGGATATAGAGAGGACTATTTCTATGGTAAAAATGACAGCCTTATCAAAATCTCTAGGCAGCAGGTTTACTTTAAGGATGTCTGAGTTTCTCAGCATACTCTGTTAACAGAAATCATCTGATATTATTATATTATATCTTCAGATTACTTTTATCTACAATTATAAAGCCAAATAGGGGGGACGGGGAAAAAGAAAGTTTTTTCCATATATAATAAATTTCTTCCAAGCCACACCAGCAAATCTTAGATGTAGTCAGATAATTGAGAAATCAATTTGTGTCTATTACGCGAAGGAAAACAAGGAGTAACTATAAGATTAAAAAACATCCCTAACTTATTATTCCAACAATTTTTCTAAACTAAGCGTCCAAACAGATTTTAGTGACCAAAGAGTGCTTACTTAAAACAGGTTTGGCTAATGACAGTAAATAGTGGAGATTCTGCGACCTGGAAGCTGTTCAGTTCAACCGTTTTTGTTGACCACAGGTTGCAAAGGTAATACACAGCACTGCATAAACATCTTTCCATAATTTTAAACACAAAACTTTGCCTTTGTCCTAACGATTGTAGGTAGGAACCTGGTAAAATTTAATTACATATTCCAGAATATACTACTCAATTGTACTCACATATTTTAATATGCATATTATTAAAGACTATCAAAAGAAATTATTAGAAAAAATCGCCTAAAGAAACATCTAGGACAAAATTAACTGTAACTTTTTAAAGTTAGTGCCAGTTTAACATAGGATTGGCATTATGCTTCAGCATTTTTTCAGATTATGTCAACACAGAGATTAACATTTTATTGACCGCATTCACAATTATTCTATACTGTCTCCACTATCTTTAGCCAGACTGTTTATTTAAAGAAAGAGAGAGAAGAAAGTATTCTTATAATTGATTTAGTCTGGTATCAGATTCTAATAATATTTATCAGAATATCTTAACTTCTGTTTAATTTCATTAATGTTACTATTCTTTGCATTGAACTGTAAAGATAGAGATACAGAAATTAAAATTAAATCGGTTCTGGTAGACACAAACCTTGAATCTTCTTGAAAACTTTGCTGTTATCAACCACTTGCTTGGAACACTCTTGCTTGAATTCCATAGAAGAAGCTCTAAAATAATCAAAATTAATCTTCATTGGTGAAAGTACATGTAATATTACTGAATTCAAAACAGCTGTAATAAAAAACACATCTTGAGCTTTATATTTAATTCTTATACTACCCTTATAAGCATAGTATCGACTTGCTTGAGTTTGAGATGGCACACACAATAGCTGCAGATATGCAGAAATTCTGTTCTGACAATATTCCATTAGCAGCTCCTCTACTAATGCATTAATCATGAGTAATTCCTCCTGTCTGTAAAATATCCAAAAATTTATTTAAAGACAGTCCTAATCTTCAGCTCAGGCCACTGGAAGAGTTTGTTAAAGCAACTACATTTAGTTATCAATAAGAAAATAACATGAAGTAGCTACAAATCTCTCTTTAGAAGAGAAATAGCATGAGTGTAGATCAAAACCTAGATAAGCATATCTTAGGTATGATCTAAGAATTACGGTTAAATTTTGTGATTCCCTTCTGAGAAGAGCTTCCCAGAAACCCCCATCAAAACTTATTACAGAATTTGATAAAAAAATGCTATGGAAGAACCTATGGGGGAGGGGGGCGAGTCCAATAGTTATTTTAATCAGAATAGGAAGGCAAATGCAAAAGTACTACTGTCAACTTTGAGCTGCTTGCTCACCAGTGCTTTGACATGGAGTTTTCCTCCTGCTTTCTGAGGCCAAAGACTTACCTCTCTGCTGTATATTAAGACTTTGAATGTCTACCTTGGATATCTCCCATTATGAAGTCCCTAAAAGCTTGTCTATATCAAACCACCTAAACCGGAAAGTCAACAACCACCTACAGAGGACAGCATGCTCTCTCTAAAACACATGTAAAACAAAAGATTCATGGCCTGTGACAGCCAGCAGGGCATAGCTGCTCCTGAAAACCTGCAATAGACCTTTTGGACTGTACCTGAGCAGGATTCTCTGAGTACAGTAATGGAGGTAAGAGGACTCAGTTCAAGAGTTTTGCACTAGAGAATACTGTTCAATAACACTCCCATTCAGAAGAAAAGGACAGACTTCACAATCTGAAATTTAGACACTAATGGAAAGAGCACAGAGAGAGAGTATAAAAAAGAAACAATCTGTTCCACCAGAGGTAGCAGAAAATCCAAAATTATAACCCAATGAGCAGGTATTCTTTCTGGAGCCTTCAGAGATAACATTGGATCAACTCCAAATTTCACAGGCATAAGATTAGCAACAAATGAAAGAAAAAGTTGTTTACCAGAATGATAGGCTTCTGAAATTTAAAGTGTCTTACATAAACTATCTGAAATTAAACTATATTGGTTTTTATTTCATGGAAACCTTGCAGAGAGGGAACAATTAGCACTAAGCATCATACAACTATATATTTCTATAACCAATTACATTTGAATTTACTGTTTTATGTACTTTTAGCTCACTATGGCTCCTTTGCAGAGCTTTCCCTGTAAAGGGACCTTAAAGTGAATATTACCGTAACTGAAAACAAGCTTCATGTGTTTAAACACTGGCAGAAATAAAAATAATAGTCAGTTACATTGTGCTAACAAAGGTAGGCTTTAGATAGTGAATGTATTTAATTGAGATTCTGTTATTGCTGTTCCTAGTCAAGTAGGGATTGAAATATCTGATATATGAGGAGAGGCTGGGAAAGCAGGAACTGTTTAGCCTGGAGAAGAGAAGGCTTGGGGGATTTTTATCAGTGTGTATAAATACCTGACAGAAGACTGAGACAGGCTCTGCTCAGTGGAGCCCAGTAACAGGACAAGAGGCCATGGGCACAAACTGAAACACAGGAGGTTCCCTCTGAACATCAGGAAACACTTTTGTACTGTGAGGGTGATCAAACACTGGAACAGATTGTCCACAGAAGTTGCAGAGTCTCCATGCTTAAAGATATTAAGAAACCCAACTGGATGCAGCCCTGAGCAACCTGCTGTAGTAAACCCTGCTCTGAGCACGGGGGGTTGGACTAGAGACTCTCTTGAGGTCCCTTTTCTATAATTCCATGATTTTATGAAAATTTCTACTTGTAACATCTGCTATTGGCTAACACTCCTCACCAAAATTTGAGTAATCAAACTCTTGACTATATTTCCAACACTGGTAAGTAACTTCCATGTTCAGGCAACACAGCAGTGCAATAAATTTTATACCAAGATTTTATTTGTGCTAAGAACCACTACACTCACAATAAAACCCTGAAAACACAGAGAAAGATGCTTCATTCCCTAGAAAGTTTACTTCTGTATAGATACTGAGATAAGAACATTACCTTCAAAAATAACTCATACTCAAAGATTAACATTCACCTAACCATTTGAAAAAGTTCTAAGAAATTCCCATCTTTCAGACAATGGAACAACAAAATTTACTAAAACTTATTTTGAAAGAATAAGTGCAGAAATACTGTCCCCGTCCCTGAAGTCTTCAAGATGTGGCAATATCTGGAAGAATGAAGGGACAGGAAAAGGAAGGAAAAAGAAAATGAAAAAGAAAAAACAGAGGGAGAAACCTCCAATCCTTCCCCTGCCTGTGTTCAAACACTTGAGTTATCATGACTGATATCAGCTTTTAACATAAGCTTCACAAAAGACTCAGTTATAACAATGGTGATCACAAAAAGAAGCATTTTTCCCCAAGCGTAGTATTTTAGTTCATCACATAAGAAAAGTTCCATTATTTGATTAGTATATAAAAACATCTGACTTCAAACAAAGCAAGTAAGACAGTTTCATAATTTAATTAACTCTTATTTTAAAAATTACTTCTTATCAATCTAGAACGTCATTGAATTACAGAACACCCACTAACATCTATTACTAATTTCTCCTAACGACATGCCCTGGTTTGAGGACACAACAGCCTAAATACAGATATTTTTTTAGCAGTATAAGTAATAAGATATTAGAAGCTCCTATTAAAAAAATATTTTTTGTTTCAGGAAGGAAAGGTAATTTCAAAAACATTTAGCTGCACTTACTTTAGAAAATCCATAGCTGCTTCATCAATACTTATCACACGAAGGGTGAGAACTGGGTTCTGCTTAAAACTTTCTGGAAGGTTATGATCAAAACTTTGGAAAGTTAGGTTAGCTCCCTGTTGGTAAAGCATGTAATGATTTACAAATAGGTGATATATGTCATAAAATACATACTGCAAGACCTTCAAGAAGTATGACTGTTAAAAGCCTTGGTACAAAATGATGAAAAGGTGAAGCTAAGGTCAGTTAACCTTCTTAACAGAGCCCTTCTAGTACTAAATAAAAACAGCTGCAGGCTCCAAGATGACACATTATCCTCTACACAGAGGTTTGTCTAGTAAGAGGGCCTACTGTTGCCTAATCTACAGCTGAGAAACATGAGACTATAGATTGTTGCTCCCTCAGCCAGGCTCTACTTTTCAATTTTTCTTTTCCTTCTTCCTTATGGGATCCAAAACTCACTGGACCACAGAAGAGCATCACAGAAGGTGCCACATTGATTCCATGAGTTCTCTTAGACTAGAAGAAATCCTCAAGTTATTTTCAATGACCTAAAAGCATACTTGAGATAAACAAACAACTAAAACGTAGCCTTCCCAAAGTTCAAATCATTCCTGCAATGTTTAAAAAGTTACTCTTTAAAATTGCTACATTTCACTAATAAATATTGAGTAAGAACATGCAATTAGTAGCATGGAGTTCTACTACCAAGTATAGTCTCTTCTGAGTATTACAAATTCCCCTTCCCTCAAAGTTGGGGACAGCGGACACACCATACATGTTCTGCAAAATTAAAGATGTCATTTGGTTCGGAAGAAGAGGGAAGGGAGAGAAACAAAAGCAGCAAACTAAAAGCAAAGAATGCTGAGAAGAATCAAAACCAGCACTACTCTAACTGTAATACCCATGCAGGCTTCGGTTATAAAGCCTCCAAAACTCATAAATTAAGAAGGAGACAGAGACACTGCTATTGTGCCAGTGTCTCAACCATTTGGACTTTGTAAGAGATTTTTATATCTTAATGCCAGCCCAGAAACCTAGTTTGCAGATATGGAGATTCACAGATACAATGTCATTCCAAAGAGCTATTGAACTCAGTAGCAGTGCATTTTCTGGATGGCTTTAAGATGTATCTTTATTCATAACACATTTCCATCTGCAGGTTGCAAAGATACACATGACCATAAAAATTAAAAAAAAAAAATCTCTAAAAAATAGCTTCAACCTCCATGCCATAAAGAAAGTATTATATTTCATCTTGGAAACTCCTATCATAGCCACAGGTAAACAGTTAGGATTAGGCGGGTGATTAGACAAAACACTCTAAAAACTAATGTTGTCTTCTTTTACTTTCAATACTTCATTCAAACACAGTCTTTGCTCTAAACTTAAGATTTGCAGGAGGATGTGAAGAACTCACTGAAAAAACTGTACTTGAAAAATTGCTCAAGTATTTATAAACCAGGAACACTTTACCCAGTACAGAAGTACAACAATACAGAAGATGCAATGTGATTTGTAGTCACCCATCAGATTAGCTGGTAGATGATGTTTACCACTGTTTACCACTGTACTCTAAACAGCTGGTGGTAAACATTTTCAAACTTCAGGTTAAAACTAATTAACTTGCAATTTCCTCATGTGTAAAAATATATTTAATCATTTCCTCCTGTCAAAAATGCCAGCAGACCTTGCAAAGATTATTAATTTTTAACAAGCGCTTTGGTCTACATCTTTAGGACTCTCCTTCCCGAGTTGTTCATTTTGTCTACAAAAAGGACTACACTGTCTGCAGTCTTGTGCCCTCTAATGGGAAAATTACAAACTACAGCTTAATTCGAGGCCAAAAATGGAATCTCTAAAATGTGGGACCACAAAATAATCCAGACTCCTGAAAATCTTTAATTAGAAAACGTTACTGAAGGGAAAACTTTTGGTCTTCTCAGAAAGCTAGATCACAATTTTCAACTCGAATATCTAAATATTACTTCCAAATCACCAACAAAAGCGATTTATATCCAATGAAAGAATACTTACAATATAGAAGTCACTAAGATCATACGCTTTTCCCTTCTTTTGTCCACGTTGATGTTGATAAACTCCCTTCTGAATGAAAGGCAAGGCATTTGTTCTGTGAAATATAATTCAAAACTGATATTAAAAGAATTAAATTTATTTAAGTTTCTTAAATACAGTGGAAAATGTTTTCTAAAACCTTTTTAAAAAGTAATTTATCCTACCTATTTTTTCCAAACTGTCGAAATTCATACACAGTAAGGGATCTGTCACATGCGAAAAAAAATCCAATCAACTCTCTACAAGCATCACGACCATTTCTAGAAGGAAAATTGAAAAGCACGTTTATGATTTTGCATCTATATAAACCCAATTCAACCCAAACATAAATAACATTTCTGTATTTGGAATATGCATTTTATTTCCAATGTTGCATATTGTACAATCTTTTTCTTTGAAAGAGGTATATGACTGTTTTCTCTAAATCACTATGGAATTAAAACTTCTGGATTTCGACACATACTTTTACGCAATATTCTATTCTCCCTAATGTTAAAAACACCTTTCAAGGCTTCATGTTTTAGTATACCGATGTAATTTTCACTCATTAACTAAAGCATTACTAACACCAGGACTACTGCATTCATTATGGTATATGAAGCTATGTGGCTGAATCCTCAGCTACGTCTAACAAGTATATAACTCACTGCCTCAGAAAAGCACCACTTTCAGAGCTGAAGAATATGATTATGTCACCGCTACTCAATTCAGAAGAGTTTCAAAAATGCCCCAAACCTGCAAGTTTTGTACTTAATATGTAAGGAGCTATAAACAAGACACAAAGCTATCCTTTCCATCCACAGTGGTTGCCACATACTAAGACAAGGCTAAAAGAATTTTTAATTACCTGAGGTGCAACGGCTAAGAGCACTGTTTTACACAGCCCCTGTGCTAACTGTCCTGCACAGAGCTATGTGTATGATGGTAACGTAACATTACTTATACATCTTAGCACTGTACAATGGGACAGTAAAGCCACTATCCGTCAGCCATGTCAAAATTATACATGTATGCATATACATATATACACCCACACAGCACATACTTTTTTCTAAACATAGCGAACAGAAAGGTTCAGTGCAATTAATTATTTCAAGAGGGTAAAGATCATCATTGATAAATTCATAGAATTGAAAAGCTTCACAAAATTTGTGATTACCTCGATATAATCCTACTATCAAAGCGTAGCTTGTTAGAGAGCATGTTTTCAGTTAATCCTGATTTTGTCCTTATTCTGTGAAAATAATGCAGCATGGTAATGACACCTATATGCTCATGGAGAAATGTTACATAAAAATCAACTGTTTCAAAACAGCAAAAAATGTGAAATACGGTATCCTTGGCAACTGGCTGAGGAGATGATCCCTCGTAGCTGAATTAGAAAGCAAGAGTTGTAATGTGGAAGGTGTTCTGTAATTATATAATACGAGAGTACATTCACAGAAGGCACAGATATGAATGGAATATTTTGTTTACATACACTTATATCAAGAATTGAACCTCTACCACTCACCATACATCCACCAATCAATGTGTTTTCTTGCAAAAATACCCAGGTTGGGACTTCTTTACCCACCTAGGGCTTTTTTGTTTTGTTTTGTTTTGTTTTATTTCAGAATACAAAGATGACATTTGTTGAGAAAGACTTTAAAGCAGGATGTTAAAATGCACAAAGCAGAGATGTTTGCCTGCATGTTTAGAAAGATTAACAGAACAAAACTCGGACCTGCAGATTCATTTAATTTTATGGATCACAATATTTTCTCAGTTTTTCTTAAGCCCTTGGAGTTACTATTTCAATGTTCGCAGGCCAGGAGTGACACTGAAATGCCAATACGGTTAATTATTGCAGCAGAAATCAAAACATGAAAGAAAAGTATGATTATATTGTGAAGATCTGCATAAGCATTTACGGATGCATATTTATGCAATTTTATGCACCTCAGGATAGGAATCTCTAAAAGGATGTGACAAGATTGCAAACATTCAACAGCTCAGAAAAGGCTGGCAAAACCCGGTGATGAACGGTATCAATATAAGCTTAAGAATGTTCTCCCAGGTTTTATAAATTCTATGAACCAATCATTATACACAGAGAATCTACATAAAAAGGTCCCACCAGGCAATTACAAGCATGGGGAGGCTATAAAAAAGGCCTCACATGAAGCTGGTGGATCCAAGCTGGAAATAAAACATCTGGCAAGGCAAACAGACTTCACAGAGCCCAAAATCATAAAAAAAATACAGCAGAAAATATATCTGTAAAAAAAATGACCACTAGAGAAAACTTACTTCGTTTCATGCAGCGTTCTTTTTCTAAAACGCATTGGTGCTGTTCCAAATCCCAGAAGTCCATGAGCTTCCTTGCAAACATCAGCACGCGTGGATTGCTCTGGGTCACTTATAACAGCTCTGACCAGAAAGAGCAGGGAGAAGCCCTCTGACTATTAGTAAGCTTGAATTTCAGATCAAGCATATTGTTACTCAGGAAAGAAAACACACAAGAATAACACAGCAATAAAATCTTGGGAGTTATCCGTTAAGCTTGCATAAATTTGTGGGCTTATTTTTTTGTTTTGTTTTTAAAAGTTCTGAAATTGATTACTCAAAATCAAATATATGCAATAATATTCTGGCTGTGCACTACTATGTAGTAACTTTACATGTATATATGTATTATTTAAAGTATATTTTATATATGTATATATACAATTTTATATATCACAGAATCATAGAATAGTAGGGGTTAGAAGGGACCTTCGGAGATCATCTAGTCCAACTCCCCTGCTAAAGCAGGTTCATCTAGAGCAAGCTGGACAGGAATGCATCCAGGCAGGTTTTGAGTATCTCCAAAGAGACTCCCCAACCTCTCTGGGCAGCCTGTTCCAGTGCTCTGCTACCCTCAAAGGAAAGAAGTTTTTTCTCACGTTGAGATGGAATTTCCTGTGTTCCAGTTTGTGCCTGTTGCCCCTTGCCCTGTCACTGGACACCACGGAAAAGAGTCTAACCCTATCCTCTTGATACCCACCCTTTAGATATTTATAAGCATTGATAAGATCCCCTCTCAGTCGTCTCTTCTTCAGGCTAAACAGACCCAGGTCTCTCAGCCTTTCCTCATAACAGAGGTGCTCCATTCCCTTGATCATCTTTGTAGCCTTCTGCTGGACTCTCTTCAGTAGTTCCTTGTCTTTCTTGAACTGGGGAGCCCAGAACTGGACACAGAACTCCAGATATGGCCTCAGCAGGGCAGAGCAGAGGATGACCACCTCCCTCAACCTGCTGGCCATGCTCTTTTTAATGCACCGCAGGATATCATTGGCCTTCATGGCACATTGCTGGCTCATGGTCATCTTGTTGAGCTGCTTTCCAGCAGGTCAACCCCTAATCTGTACCAGTGTCTGGGGTTATTCCTCCCGAGGTGCAGGACCCTACACTTGCCCTTGTTGAACTTCACTAGGTTCCTCTTCGTCCAACACTCTAGCCTGTCCAGGTCTCACCGAATGGCAGCACAGCCTTCTGGTGTGTCAGCCACTCCTCCCAGTTTTGTGTCATCAGCAAACTTGCCGAGGGTACACTCTGTCCTCTCATCCAGGTCATTGATGAATATGTTGAACAAGACTGGACCCAGTACTGACCCCTGTGGAACACCGCTAGCTACAGGCCTTCAACTGGACTCCACACTGCTGATCACAACCCTACATACATGTGTGTATATATACACACACACACACACATAGATATTTTATACATATGTATATATAAAATAAATCTTAGGATTTCAAAGGGTGGGGGTTTTTTTCTCATTTCCACAATTTCTGTAAATATTCCATCAGATATTCTTTATCTATGGCTCCCCCCAAAATCAGTGACAGCAGTTACTAGTACCGACCAGTGACACCATCCAACAAAAACATCGGCACTTCCTCTCCCAAAGCACTAACTAACACAGCTGTGTTAGTACAGTCCCACCAAGCAGACAAGAAACAGATGAACTGGTTTCTGAATATTTTTATATTCTCTGTATCAGTTTAACAAGTAAACAAATGAAGAAATGATTTAAAAGTACATTAGGTTCTTTTTACATTATTGAAATGGTTCATAATCAGAAGGAAAAAATAATTTTGTTTTATAAACTTGCTCTCTGATCTACACAGATCCATCTTCACACACATCAGTTACGCTGATTTAACTGCAAGATTGGCTCTACTAAAAAAAATAAAAATCGAAACACCTATGTGTTTCCTTTAATAGGTTTTTTTTCATGCAACAGTTTTGAACTAATCTTCCCCGATTAACATCCTATTCTCTGACACCAATTTGTTTGGCAGTACTGGCACATTTATATTTGGAATATGAATAGAGAAATTTTTTAAATTAAAGGTTCATCCTGATGCAGTTGCAGCACTACTGAATATTGTTTTGACATTGTCAACAGAAGGGTTCAGTGTAGGAGAAGGAATACGTGAAAAAATAAGGCAAAGCAGCTAAAGGAGGTTAAGCCCAGAATGAACATCCGTGATCCAAGATGCACAAACCTGTGCATTAAAAAGACTTTTCATTTACTGATCTTTTAATTTAAATTAAAAAGACTTTTCATTTAAAGATTTTTTGCAAATAACAACACTATATAAGACTGCATAAGACTTGGAAAGAGATGATCAAAACACCTTCTAGGCAAGAAACCCATGCACTCACAAATCTAAATTCTCCTGTAGGGAAAACTGAAATTTTACATTATAAACTCACCTAGATAATTGATCCACCATCACTTGTTCTACTACAGCCTGTTTTCTCCTCTCTGCAGCAACATCCTCCTGCAATGAAAAACTGACTGAGGAAAAATGAAATATATAACACCAGACACTTCAAATAATAAATCACCCTTTAAGATAGCATTCAGAGGTCACAATCTTACCAATGTCACAATTAATCTTTTTTTTTCCATCTTTTTGAATAGTTCTATTTGCATAACAAATAGACAAATAATATTCTCTACTACACACTCAAATTGTCTATGCATATTAGCTGTCAATAAATATGAGAATTCTAGTATTTCTGTTGACAGACAGCATCCTTATCTCTGTATTATTTCCAATAAATTCTGTAAGTACAATACTGCCTGAGGAAACTCACACTCTTCCAGGTTTCATGGTTGACACAGATTCCAACTCAGAGAATGAAACTTTACCTCCAGCAATATTTAGTCAAAAAAAATCTTTTAAGATTTAGTCTCAAGGCACAATTTTTATTTGCTGCATGCCACAATAATTTTATGCTGAGACAGGCCAATCTGAAAAACCTTTCAGGAAAGATCATCCTAAGGGGGAAGGGGATTTAACATGATATTATTATTCTTTTTATTAGAGTAACACTGAACCGTAACCTTGTGTCATTCACTGTACAGTGCTCAGGCGTTGATCTTCATTTGTTTCATAGAAAGAGAAACCAAAGCACAAGAGGATGCCCCCAGGACAGCATGGAGGCCACTGGCAACAGCCAGGCCCCGGCATCTCTCCTTGTTTTATCTTCCAGATTTCGGAACTTTTTCACTGCACTTAAATTTGCCTTTTTCCCCCTCAAAAAAGAAAAATTTATATATGAGAAAACAGAGATTATTATTACTGAGGGGGAGAAAACAGAGATTATTATCACTGAGGGGGTTTATGCAACCTTTTTGACAACTCTGTACGTATTCTGAAACGAAGAAGAACCAAAAGTTGGTTCCCAGACACCAAGTAACTGTAAGGGATAATCCCTAATTCCACAGAGATGTTATGGGTATAATTCACAACCTTCAAGAAAATACTGATTGGCATTAGCCAAAAAAAAACCTCAAACCAAACCCCCCAAAACCACAGCAACCAAAATCATATTTCATTTTTGCATCTATCAGAACTATAGGTGCTTTATTCCAAGTTACTGAATTTTTGCCCATTAACTGTCACAACAGATGTATTAAAAAGCATTATGTAAAGGAGGACACAGTGATAATACATAGCAGTGTTTGTTAAAGCACAACATACTCCATGGACCCCGGCTTATAGAGCCAAACCAGCTAGCACGCTGAAGAAAGAAACCTTACACCTTGAATTTCAATTGAATACTAGGTCACTAAATGTACTCTTCCATGGAACATCTTCCATTCACCTCTTAGACAAAAGCTCTACTATGAATTTACAAAAGTGCTGAGACAAACATTGAACTTGCAGCAGGTTTCACTGTTTAAAAAGCAGTAACACTTGTTCACAAAATATGATTATTCAGAGAAAACCAACCTTCTTCCAAAAAAACCTGGTTTTATTATATATAGCATCTATTGGCAATCAGACATGTACTATAATCTGCCTTGAATATGGGAACTTTCATCCCAAACTACATAAAAATTAAGAGAAATACTACTGTAGACTTTTTGGTAATGATTATAGTAAAAAGAAATGTTAACATTGTGTATTCTTAAGTAAGTTTTTAAAACACCTTAAAATCAAAGGCTACAGTTGAGGCAATGTATATCAAATGGAATTAATATGTATGCAGTTACTATTTCCATTTTTTCCCATTATTCCTGCCACTAGGAGAGCGAGAGAACCTAAGAGATACTCCTAGAAAGAGACAGCCAGCCGGTGCGACCATCAGTGCTAATCAATAACAAAATTGCTTCTACAGGTCGTGATGACACCTTGCTCAGATGGCTGCTGGCTTCCTTTTAAAGCATACCAGCTGCAGTGCACCTGTTATTTTGTGGTCCTGCACTACTCCCTTTCTCAGTGTTTTCAGCTTATTTGATTTAACATTAAGTAGTTACTCTAATGATACTTCAAAACTTTTTTCCATTATCTTCACCCTGTAGTATAGATTTTTAAATTTATTCTAAAAATAACAAACAGGAAGTTCTTCAAGTTCTTCATAAAAGTACTTTCTGAAAAGATTTTCTTATCATGAAAATGGAGAGTGACCTCAGTAGTGCAACATCTACGTTCATTTTGACAAGACTAGAAATCAAATAAATGTTTGCAATGATGCAAAATTCAGTGCATAGTGATGAACAAACAAAATAAATTAAAATTATTTACTTTTGCAATCTCAAAATTTCTCATGGCTTCGTATTCCATGAGAAAGTTAGAATGCTAACTCTGTTCAACAATACCTTCAAAAACCAGTTTTGAAAGACATCACTCTGCACATGCAAATGCTGAATCATGCAATATCAAATCTCAAGGTTCATAATTGTAAATAATCCTAAATTCAAGGCTTAGCCTTAGATGGTCAAGACTCTTATTATTCAGTCCTAAAAAGAGTAAAAATCATGTCTATGTAAGAAATTAAAGAAACATATTAGGCACATCCATATAAGAAAAAATTTAATTCCTCTCTATGCATGATAGATGCTATACTTGTTGCCAGTTTTCGGGGCTCCCTTCTTCCCAAGATCAATAGGGATGAGAGGAATCTGGAAAGGATCTGACAGAAGATCAGGGTAAAAGCAATGGAAAGGAGAGGCTAAGGGAGCGGGGGTTTCTTCAGTTTGCAGAAGCAGCAGCTATGAGGCATTCTGAAGACATCCTACAACCAAAGAGAAGTTACAAAGAAGACAGAACCAAACTTTTTTTGACAGCGGCCAACAGTATAACAGGAGACCAAGGTTACAAACTGAGCCTTGGGAGGCTCGGTATGGATAATAGGAAGAACTTTTTCACAAGGAGAGTAGCGTATCACAGGAAGATGTTGCCTAGAGATGCTGTAGGATCTCCATCCTTGGAGCTTGAAGACAGCCAAAGCTGTGGCTGACGGGATTTAATACCCACAGCAGAGCCCACACAACTTACAAAGCCAGTTCTTATCATATACTCCACTTCAGGAGTTAATGAGGGAAAATAGCCCATTTACTCTAGAAACAAGTCAGAGTAAGAGCTGATGGAATCATGGAATCCATGGATCATGGAATACAGGCTCAGGTACAAGCTACAGGCCAGAGGAAATGTTAACACTACACTCAGCTTCACACAAGTCACTCAGTTAATCTTAGTTGTATGTATATATTTGTATTTATTATTCATAATTTGCATTCTCATTTATATACATTACTGCATAAAATACAAGCATTGCAGATGGTATTAAAAAATACTCACTGGATTGCTCAGTTCAGCTCTGCTTGAAACAAATGTTTAAACTTCCATGACTTCAGTGGATACAATTACATAGCAGGAGCAAATCATCAAAGGCCTAACTTCTGCTGAACATCTGGGAAGTCATTCTACGAACCTAGACAGTTAACACCATAATAACAGCCAAAATACTTACAGCTTCTGATTTCCTTATACTGTGCCGCATATTATAGGGCTTGCTTGTGTAGCATTGTTGCAGGAGAGCTTTCTCATCAAGAGCTGTAAGATCATCACTGTGTCTATCTTCAAGTCGTGTACCCTATACAAAAATACACTACTTTGATAAATCTAATTTAATTAATTGTAAGAAAAACAAAAACCACACACACATTTTCCTCAACAATTTGCAACCAGCAACTCAAAAGAGGGCAGACTGTTAGTAACTCAGTGAAGAAGACGAGAGCTCATCCTTTCTTTTATTCTCCAGAACAGCCAAGAGAAAGAGGCAGATGTGCCATTATGCATACAGCTCAAAGGTCACCATTGCAGAGATGCTGCTCTTTGACCAGCAAAGAAGTTAAATACAGTCCAGACATGGCAATGCCAAAGCATACTGCTGAACTGGGTCTAACAGACTTGTAAATAAGTCCAAAGTTATTACGGCAATATCTCCTACATGGAGGAGATGAAGAAAACTGACAAAGGAGACTGTTTACAGAAGTTAGGAATGAGGGAACATGGGAAAGAAATCAAAAGAGTAGGTTTTGTTAGGTATGTTCCTCTAGGAGCAGCTTCTTTTCACAGAAGAAAAGTTATTACAAGTTCCACTAATCAGATAAAATAAGTACCTTGAAATCTAAAGAAGTTTTGATTTATTAATTTAATCAAGTAGTGATAATATCTAACACAGGAAATTGTTCTGCTAGACATTATATTAATATATGTCATAAGAACTGACACACATGGCTTCTAGTGCTTAGCAAGTATCTTTCTGGAAGCCAAAATCACCAGAATAAGTCAGTCCTGCTTTTTCTCTCCCAGTATACACTTGCCACCTATTTCTTCAGTTTTGGATTAACTTGGCTGCTCCTGTAAATACCCTTTTGATGGGCTTGCAGTACAGGATATAAAGGAGTCACTCCTTGGAAAACTGATGACGTGATGGTGTCAGACTGATACATTAACAGTGGAATCATTAAAAAAAAAAAAAAAAAACAACCAAAAGAAATAATACTACAACAAATCCCCAGAAATGACAATTTTAACTGCCACCAAACATAAAACTAAACTTAACAAAATAACAGAACTGCTTTTTTCACTCAACTCTTTTACTCATAGAATGTTTACTTACAGGTACTTGCAGATTCTCCAAGTTTTAGCTGAACACTAGAAGCATGACTATAAGAGGAGAAAGCCCCTTTAAAACTATCAACAATACAAGTAAAACAATAACAACAATATGTGAAACATAATCTCTGTCTTATGCAAGACCTTTCCTTTTCATTCTACTGAACATTAAGGAAGTAAAAATCAGTAAACTCATTATTATTCATCACAAACCTTTCCCCTGAAAAGCAATGAGCACAATATGTTCCCTCAACATCTACATACTTAACTTTTCATTAAGATTCTTAAATGGTCATCTACCCTCAGCACAGTCTAGAATTCGACCAGTCCCCGCAGCTGTTGCTTACTTTGTTTCCCATTTCCTTATCCCTAAATGATGTATCTTGCTCTGTGCAACTACCCTTCTCCACTATCTCTTCCAGAACAAGAGGAAAGTTGGGTTTTTTTCACCCCTTTGTTTTCCAGTTTCTCTCCACTGATCTTCCCTTGTTTACATCTGAGTTTTAATTTAAAAACACAAAAGAAACCTGGTGGAATTAATGCAGCTTGCAGTCCAACTTTGCAGTCCAACTGTACTGGATCTTATACAATGTCAAAACAAAAAGTACAGATAACAGCTTTCATTATTTTAACTCCATATTCCCTTCCATTTTCAGTATTAATAGTTCTCGAAGGTACAGATTACATCTTTCCCTTCTACTTTTTTAAGTCCTATATAGAGTCATAATTGAATAGAATAATAATTACTATACTTCTGTATTTAAAAAATAAAAAAGCTTGAATGCATTTCTATATTTGGAAATAACATTTTACCAAGAACTTCCTGCTGTCTCTCATCTTCTTAGGCTGAAAACTCTTCCCTATCAATCATGCTAATCTTCATGCTCAGGTTAGAGAAGCACTATGAAGGCAAATGTTACATTTCTTATCAGAGAATACAAGCATACTTAGATTCCCAGAGCACCTCAGTTTCTCACTCTGGAGCAACTGAAACAAGCTTCCTATATTTTATTTCCTACTCAGCATTAGATGCTGAAATTACACGTTTTTATTTCCTTACGATAAAATCATGGAAGAAATTAATTACACACACATGCAAACCTCTCCAAACACTGTAATGAAATACCAGTACACATTTGCTATTTGAAAATGCAATTGCTTCTTTGCCAGCTACCTTTATTGAAGCTTCTGGACACTGGAGGTGGTCTTTTTTCTTTTCTGCAATTCTCTGAGAATACTGCTTATATTCTTCCTTCATATCTGCTTCATACTGACGATACTTCAGTTTATATCTGTCTGTTGGGGATGGAAGATTTTCTGGTATTGTCTTCTGCTCCAAAACAGAATGCTAAAGCAAAGAATAATCAATATAAAAGCCTCTGGTTGATCTATTGAACGAGAACAGCATTACTACAATTCCCATCCAGTATAACCTCTGAAACTTCTTGACACTATGCTTCACATTAAGAAAAAATGCAAATATGACTGCGTATTCAGGCTTAATTTTCAGTGAGTTCTTCATATTCTGCCTTTTTTTGAATCTAAAAAGTATACAGCCAAATGGTTTACCTCACTTTTAGAGAGAAGCCAAAATTCAGTGGTTCTGCCCTATAAGATAACGTTACAAATCACAAAAATGGGAATTCTGACATTTGATTTTGGATGGCTGAAAATGGGCTGAAGGATTTTTTCAATCAGAAGTTCTAATATTCTTGTATGGCAGATAAGTATTAGTACTGGGACTTCCTTTCCTAAAACAACATCAGCTGAAAAGGCTGTGAAGCCAGCTAAGTATCTTCCTAACTTTACATCCATTTCAGGGCTCTACACAATGGAGGCTGGATCAGTAGAAACAGCAGCAATGACAGAAGGCCAAGACTCCATTCTTCTTTCTCTCCCTGAATAACCAACACCTTCAATGTTTAAGTGATATTCCCTCAACACTAACAGAACTAAGACAGCCTTACCTAGCATCTCTACTTGACACATCTCATCTTGCAACACCAGTGTAACAGTCCTGTTCTAAAAAACCGTTTCTCAAAAACCCAAAAGATTTATGTTCTTGAAAGGGCAGCTTTCTCTTTCAAAAGAGGATCCACATACCTCACTGGTTAATTCCCAAATGATAAGACTATATTTAAATTATTCTTCCAAAAGTGACCTATTTTGGGAAGATTTACTTACAGTCTGTTATTGAAGAAGCTGGAAAATATCTTGCTAAAGGAATGCTCAGTCAGGGCCCCAGAAGCAAGCAATGCAGAAATAAAGGCCGCTCAGAGGAATACATTAAAATATTTTAGAAGTGCTTGAAAATCTTCTCCACAAAAAAAGGAGGGGAAAAAACATCAGGCAAAAAAAGAGAGAGAGGAAGAGCAAAAGAAGGTAAGTGAACAGAAGACACATTCTTGCACATTCAGCACTTCAGTATTAAAGACATAATGAAGGCAGAAAGCAAGCAACAAGAGATAAAGGAAAGTGGAGAAGAAAGGGAGAAAGACCCTAAGAAATAGACAAAGCCATACCAACCTTCCATTAGCCTTCCTGCAGCTAGAGAGAATTACGTGTACAAACTTTATATTTAAAAAAAATGGTAAAGCAAGCATTGAAATCACAGGCATCCAGACCTAAAAATAGTAGAGCAACTCAAGTATGTTTGCACTGCACATTTGTTGGGCACATAGATACACTGAGAAGTAGTACATTCTTAGCCCATTATTAAAAAAAAAAAAAAAACACAACCAAAACTTAACCATTTTAGTTTTTATTTAAATGCAATTTTTTTTTTACAAGTTGAGAAACTATTTGGTTACGTAGGAAAACATATAAAATTATGATCTTGGCAGATTCAAGCTTTGAGCTCCAGCCAATTTGGAGTCCTGCCATACAAGTCCCTATATTATTTGTTTCAAGGGACACAGGTTATATACAAATTAATTAATAACTGTTTTTCTCTCTAGATATAGTTCTTTTTGAAACACACTCATTAGAGTATTTCTTTGGTTTACATAACGTAAATATTTTTGAAATAATGGATTTTTAGACAATATATTTTCAAATTCTTCCAAAAAGAGATATCATTGAGAAGTTAGGATATTTCTTGCACCCTAACCAAACAGAAACATACTCCTACTAGTATGATTTTTAACATGATTATGTATAGTGCATGATTATGACAGAAAATAATCATGTAGGTAGCATTATGGGATTAGTTTAAAGCTCTAGATATTTTATCTCTCAAATATATACAGACTACAAATAGAAGAATACTATTTGCAGTACTTCAGCATTTTCCCTTTAATTATCACTTTTGAAACACTCAAAATACTAATGGAATGACAGCAGATTAAAAATAGTGTCTCCGGTAAGCTAGTTCCTATCACACAAAAGAAGTTAAAACATCTTACATTTTCAAACCATATACCACAGTACTCTACTACTGAGTTGCTAATGTTATTTTATCAGTGTATATTTTCATAGCTACTTTTCCTTTAGTTTAAACAGTCTAGAAAAACTTGTCAGAAGAAAATAAGAGGTAAAGAGAAATTAAGTATGTATCAATGATCAAATAAACAATTGTCACATTCATTTCTTCAAATTTAATTCAGATATAAGAGTTCAAAGGAAAATTTTTCCTGCATTCAGGGAACAACTGTAATAACTGAGTAATTAAATTAATTCTTAAGCTTGTTATAGTGGATATTGATCCTGAACAGTGCTGTACTGTACTATAAACAAGAATGTTAGCGTCTGGACTACTGATTTTCCTTATAAAACACCTAAAATTTGCGGTGATTAAGTTTCTTAGTCATCCAGGGGAAAAAAAATGCTGATATGTGATCAGGAAATTTTACAATAGAAATGCTCTGACAAAGTGAGCATAATTCCAAAGTTAATATCACAGTTCCATTTTAAAGACGAGAGACTTAAGAAAAACCCTATGAAATGGCTGCACCCAACTCCAAAAGTCTCCTTTTCACCAAAAGTAACTACTCTTCCATACAAATAATACATACTGTTTGTAAACTTGGGTCTTTTCTTCAATCACTTACTACTATTGATCTTATCTTTACTTTAAGCTCCACTTTGTTTAGAAAGGTAAACCAAAATTACATGCTACCTCAAAAGTATTACATTTTTCAGTTGCTTTGACAAATTTTTAATAAAGCTAGCTATGAATGTATCTCTTCAAAAATAAGTACAATGAAATGGATGAGTGTACCATCTAACAAAGAGGAAAGGTATTTAAGAAAATAGGATTTTTTAAATATTCTAGAGGTTTCTCAGTAAAAAATACTTTGCCAAAAATATTTTGGACAAACAGCACTTTCAGATACGACTTTAACCAAAAGAAATAAAGAGAACTTGCATGATAAATCTAAGTATGCTTTTATAAATTACTGCTAAAGGGGTATATTTTAAAGATATTTGTAGCGTCAGACTGACCTGTTGAGCCTGATGATGCTGTGCATATGGTGTTTGTAATGATGTTCTCCAATCTGAAAATGAATCTAGACGGCATGTATGAGAATAACTTCCACTGTATGGTATGTAAGAGTCTCCATCCTAAAATTACAGGAAAAAAAGATGGGACAAGCAATCGTACTTGTTTTATATTAAAAGCAATATTTTTATAAACTCATGCAACGCGTGAATTCTAAAAACTATTCAGGACAGAATTAATTTATAATTACCTCTTCATCAGAATCTCCCAGCCTCCCTAGATCTAGGCATGGCACCCTGCAGGAAGTTAAAATTATTTTAATAGCAATACATTCTCTTATTTTTCAATTACAGTAAAAACAAACTGCCTATTAGCTATTATTATCAGCTCCTTCACAAAAAATTTCCCTGCTATGAACAGTTTCACTAGAACTGGAGATGGCCCACTTAGCAAATCCCTATTAGCCCCTCTTGCTTCAGCTCGGGAACTGGCCAGTGAGCTTTTCCTCTTCCCCAGTTGCAGAGTACCCTGGCAGCCAAAAAGGGCACCAGCAAGGCCCTTCTTCAGTCCCAGCATGGCCATCCTGGCTTCTCTTCACTCCCCAACAGGAGCTGCTACAACAAGATTATAAATCAGGGATTCCTTATTCCTGTCTTCCACAGCAGATCTGTGGCAATATCCCTCTATAATCAGTCACCAGAGAGGCAACAGGGAAGCAACTGCTCCTTGCGATGCAAACCTTCCAAACTTTTTGGAAGAGATTAAGCAGAATGAAATACTGAAGTATAGTCGGCTTCCACTGCGCTAAAGAAATAAAAACATCTCCCAATTCATTGAAGCATCTCTGTGTCTTCTGCCTTTACTCCAGATACATTCTGGAATTATAACAAGATTATTTCTTGGAATAAGAGAGCTCCTTAATTTCCAGTCTTTTTTTGTTAGAGGATGACGTAGAAATTTAATTTCTTTGACTTCAGTATGAACGATCCAAGGCCATGGTCACACATACTTGTAAAATAGGGTAGAGAGATACACTGGCTGTAAGGCATTTCAGTAAACAAAAAAACCTAAACTATCAAACATGATCCTTGGAATAGCAGATGCCACTTATCTGCCAAAGTCACTATAAGGTTTTAAATTCTATAGGCACTGTACAAAATTTCCCTTTGCTTGTAAAAACCCTTCATAATAGTTTCTCTGTAATTTTTGCTGTAATACCTGCAAAGAAGGCTAATAGTTAAAACAAACAAACAAAAAAAAGTTTTTCTCTTTTTGCAGACTATTATATTAAAAATATTCAAGAAGGACTAGGCATAAATAAGAAAGCGCTGAGTACAACTCTGCCGTTAAGTTCAACCAAATGTAAATCAACTGAATTCCAATGTAAATAATGCATCAAAAATTCTATTCTAAATATAAATCATAGAAAACACACCTATGATGATAAATTTCATGGAACACCGAGTTACGCACCAATGCAAATGCAAATGGATTGTGTTAATAATGCACAATTACACAAACTGATCAGAAATAGAAGCAGACTTACTCTGGTGGGCGAGGACCGTGAGTAGCCCGTGTATCTGGTCTCCAGCCCTAAAAGAATGACACATTAGTACATACCTACCAGGATCAGGATTAAAATACACAGTTCTCTCTTTCAACTTCCCCTGGAATATTTAAAATCAATGCCTCAAATTATGTCTGACATATTTGACCGAGATGCTACTAACGAAAGGACAAACAAAAATTTTCAATGAAAAGTTGATTCTTACAGATCACGAGACTAAAAGAATGACTATTCATCATGACAGAAAGATTTCCAGCCATTAGGAATCCAGACAGTATCCATGTCAGCTATGAATAATGTGTTATAAATAATCCATATTCCTGAGACTTTGTACAATCACTACTCACAAGGGTTTAGGTCGCATGGTCCTTGTTTGTTGGGAACCAATCCCTCAGCCAACCCTTACCCACAGCCAGCTGGCTCACATGGACCTAGCTCAGACCCCAAAGAAGCCATACTTGGTGTAACTGTATCATCTCGGCTTTAGTATAGCAGCACATGATGACCAGGCAGCTTGTGTACTCACACTGTTCATTTTGCATGGCTGTGTACCACACAGATCGCCAAACTCAACTGAGCAAGAACATCACAAGAAGAAAAGACTCGAGCCAAAGCTCCATCTACCCCACTATGGCTTTCTGAAACCAGCCAACAGCAAAACCCTAGGGAAGACAGTTTGACTGTGGCAAGCACCTAGTAACAATTCACCCAACTGGCCTCCCAGTCTGAAAAAAAATGTGGTTCAGGGAACACTTCAGCTCAGAGATCTCAGCATCACAGTCTGAACTGAGCAGACATCAAATTACAGCGGTGCCCTAAGACCTTTCATGAGGTACAGTCACAAAACTGTACCTCCCTTCCTGCCACACACCCTTGTAGCCTGCTCCTGAGAAAGAAGTTTACAGTTCAGGAACACAACCCTCTAGTGCCTTCAAAAGAGGGTATTCAGGTTTAGAAAAAGAAGGAAAGTTTCTCTCCAGGAAGGTGGCACATAATAAACACCACCACCGTGTGGTCAAATATGTAAAAAACCGTTAGGAGATCTAACTCAATTTAGTCTTTTTCTTAAGACTAAATGTAATGCATTAAATCTCAAGTATATAATTTTTCTGTACCATTTCAGCTGCAATAAGATAAAGAATGTACCACATTCAAAATGTTAAAGTCTTAATGTAATTCTGTTTCCAGAAGTTATTAAATCAGGAAGAAAGCAAACAAAAAACCTGAAGACCATCCACATTTACAGGGTGAAGTACATAGTTTCAACCTAATTTTAATCTATGTTTTATTTTTGTAAGCCACCAAGAATCAGATGGACTAGGGAGTCTAAATTTAAACACTGAGGGGCACGAGAAAGAGAAGGAAAAAGGGATGGAAATATTAGAGAAAAAAGGACATTTATTTTCCTTTACAACCAACATGAAATGCCTCAAATTCTCTTGTTGTAAACAGGTATTTCATTCTGAAAAGGCTGGCTGAAAGGTAACATTATAAAATTGATGTGATATCATTTACAAAAGGTCCTTTTTCATTCCAAATCAAACAAAAAAGGAAAACAGCAACTTGGCAGTCAAACTCCAAGAATTCCTCATGTGGTCATCCAACAAATAAGGAAGTTAAACGGGTGCTTGGGGGCTGAGGAAAGATTACCAATTAACTTTACTTCATGGGTGTAAAGCACACAGTATCTGTGAGACAAATCAACTGTTATTAAAAAAAATAATATTTACCTTAGCTATATAAAAACAATGGCCCTCAGAATCCAAGATCTTATTTTTACTAATCAGGCTTTCAAAAGTTAGTCTGAAAGTTTCTGCTACAGTGATCTTGTGAGGGTTGCACACCTAACATCACAAAACAAAGACTATTGGGAATACCTGGAAAACAAAATTCCCCTTCATAATGAATGCAGAGCACCGAGATTCATTTTACACATCAGTCTGACATCATGCCTCTTGAAATTATGTTTTGGGAGTTGCTTTACTTTGTTGCTGTCTTGCAACAAAAACACAGACAAATCTGTTACCAGTATCACCAAGAACCTGAGACAGCACACAGAGCAGATTCAAGCCTCTGTTGCGCTGAACTGCAAGCGCTAGTTTGTTCCCCGAGTTCTCCACATCTCAGCTAAGTACCCAGAACATCAGTTGGTTTAGGACTGCTGGTTTTATTGGAAATTCTCTCCTTCATTTGAGAAGCTGTTGTACTAAACTATCACTTTCTGACAACAGTAATGTCTTTAAGTTTCCTTCCCTACAGAATGTATTATAACCTCAAACTAAAAGCCTTCTGAAGTATGATTAAAATATTTGTACAAATGTCAAAATAAGGAAGGAGAACAACCACAAGCCTTCCATTAACATACCTGACGTTTCTTCCCCATCGATGACAGCTGAGTCTGCCTTCGAGGGGACACAGCAACTCCTTTAACTTCCAAATCCATGCAAATTCAATGACAGCCTTCACAATAAACTGAAAAGCAGAAAAAGCTATTAAGAAAAAAATGTCTTTTTTACAGAAGTGCTTCTGTAAAGAAACATTATTGCACTGGAAAGAATGCGGCCTGCCACCGATAAATTGGGTATTGCCTTCAGCAATCTATGAAATGTTGCTGGGTTCCTTTTTTCACCGCCTCTTAATTTCAATCTTCCCTTACTAATGCTTAACCAGATTTCTGTTCAAATTTACCTCTCTGCCTCAAGTTTAACTCCCTCTTTCCCTCACGCGCCTCTTGATACCTTCTCATACCAGGATCACCGATTTGCTACTCCTTGATAACATCCATCCTTTTTTACTCTTCGCTTACAGCTGATGCCCGGCTCTCAAATGTCCCATGCCCTGGGACGAAGTATTTTCAGGAAGACGTAAGGCCTCTCCTGGCACCCAGCCGGCCTCCGAGAGCTCCAGAGCGACATTTTATCAGTACGCTACCCCCTGCTCTGCTGGTTCCTCCTTCCACCCAGCCAGTTGGAAACCAAAAACCCATCACTTAGTTCCCAGAAAGCAGACGCTCCCATTTTTGAAGTCGCCACCCACAAAAGCTGACCCGGTTTCTCCCTACGGATCAGGTTTTAACTCCCGGGGTTACCCTTTCCTTCACCAAGCTGAAGCACAGCCGCCGGGCCTGCCCTGCCGCTCGCCAAGCAGCCGGCCTGCCAGCCATAGCCCCCTTCCCCCAGCACCCAGCCCGGAGAGCCGCCGCCTTCGCGGGACCTCTACCGGAACGCCACATCCTCCCAGCTGAAGGCAGAGGGGGAAGAGAGCGTCGTTGCGCTTAACGGTTCACGCACTGAAATAACTCTATCACAAAGAAAAGAGGCGAAATGAACGTTGTGGGCTCAGACAGCTCCACGGAAACGCTCTGTTTTCCCGGGAGCGCACTGGGACTAGGCCTGAGGGCCCAGGAGAAGCCCGGGGTCCCGGCAGGGCAGGGCTGGGCCGCGTCCCGGAGGGGGTCTCACCGGCGGGGCAGGCCGGGCCGCGCACGGCTGACGGGAAGGGCCCCGCTCCCCGCGCGTCTCCATGGTAACGGCCCTCCGCCGCCACCCCCGTTGTCACGGCTGCAGCCCGCGGCCCGCCTGAGGGGCGGAAGCCGCTCCCGCCTGCACTGCACCGCACCGTACCGTACCGTACCTGTCCGCCGCCGCCGCTGCCCGCCTCAGGGCCACCCCGCACCCCCGCGGCACCGCCCCCGCCTCCGCCCCGCGGCACGGTACAGCAGCGCGGAGGGGCCAATCTGAGGCAGGCTCCGCGGGGAAGTTTCGCAAGATTCCACCTCAGCCGAACGGGGAAGGCGAATTCCCTGCTCCTCCTGAGGGAATACGCCGCTCCGGGTGCGGCTGCCCGCCCGAGCCTCCCTCCCTGCGCTCACCGGCGAGTCCGCGGCTGGGCGAGCCGGGCGGTGAGGCGTTGCACCGGTTCGTGTCCTCAACAAAGGCCGGCAGGCGAAACGGGAGACTTCAAAACAGCAGCAAAAGTGCTCCGAAATACAGCAATCACCCAAAAGCAGCTCAAAGCCTGAGGGAGAAAGGCTTCAAGGAGCAGCAGCATCCCAAGAGTAGCGATGGGGAACGCCACGGCGCTGACCCACGGCAGCGAGGCCCTGCGGGTGGGACGGTCACCAGCAGCACTGAAGCACCGGGAAGGCGGCAACGCTGACCCACGTCCACACCGGCTCTCGCCGGCCAAGGCCACGGCAGCGCGGCACGCTTGGTTCCCGCTCCTTCATCCCCTCCGATGGAAGGCTTTGGAATTCGTTTCAATTCACTTGGATTAGCCCTATTAGTCGCCTCAGAGGACAGCCTCCATGCAATTACGATTTTTTGTAGACAGTTCCAGTTGTCCTAAACGACCAGACCTACATCAGTTATGTTTAAAAATCAAATTGTGTCCAAGTACCGGTTCTGATTCATCCAGTCAGTCTTGGGGGGAAAATCTGTCACCTCTTGAGAAGCCCTGGCTTTTTGGTCAAGCAGTTCTCCAAAGTTTGGCAAAATCTCCCTTATTGCAAAACTACTAACACACTGATGCTAAGGATGTATTTCTGGATGCTGCTACCTCCAAGCCTGCGTGATTCATTTTTAAAACCAAAGACATACCACATTTCTACACAAGAATGGACAATTCATTCCCTTTCAGGGGGGTCACACAGTAATAGTTTTGGTCCTTTTAACTACAGCGTATTTCCTCCATAAAAACAAATCCATGTTATGTTCCTGTAAGAATAAAAATGGCAAAACAGTTCAGGCATTATAACTGGCCTACTTAAAAGCTATGCAATTATAAACCAGAAAATTTAACAGCATTTTACTGTCAAATCTACCTCCAATGTAATTCCTGTCATTAAAGGGTGGCAGTCCCATAAGCATATGCGTTAAGTCAACAAAAAATTAGCAGAAACAAAAGGTACCGGCAAAAATTACTCTGGCAAAGGCAAAAATGCTTTTCTTAACACAGACTTTAAAAAGCCACTATCAAGTTGGCATATGTATTGAAAAAAGAAACCCCCAAGCCCCACAGTTCTTGAATGATACATAGCAATACATCTGTTAATATTGATGTAAGAAAAAGGTGTATTACAATGACTCAAAAGGCCAGATTCTATTGTGTTAAAATAAATGTGAAACAGGGATATAGTACTAATGGGTATCAATCAATTATTAGGCAGCTGCTGAGTTTAACCCGTGACAGGTGGCAAAGAAATTAAGTGATCCATTGTAATGCATTAAGGTTTAAATTCACATACAAAACTATATATAATTTCTGAAAAGATAGCAAACTCACACGTAACTATTTTAGAATAGTGTCTGTGGCTACATTTGTCTCTCCAAATAAAGAAATTTGACTATGAATGCATCTCTAAGACTTAACCCGGACTTCTTTTCATTTCCCCCGAGAGAAAAGGTTTCCACAAAGAGCTAAATTCATCAGTGCATGCTCTTTAATGAACTCAAGAAAGTCACAGTTCAAGTGGCACCATGCTTACTAGTTACAAAACACTTACGAAACATCTATTCTTTATAGTCTTAATTACAAGAAATCCTAATATTTTAGTGAAGCATCCAATATAATTACAGTACAGTATATACAGAGTACAGAAATATTTTTATAGGACAAAAATAAATAGAAAAAATATGTAAACATCCTGAGTGAAATTCTGCTGCCACTGAAGTCACTTACAGAACCGTCAAGAGATATAAGCACAGGCAGTACTTCACCCCTCTTTTTAAAGCATATAGCAGTGCATATAACTTCATTCAAAACAGTTTAAAGTGCATACAACATTATAAAAAAAAACATAAGCTTTTGAAAGTTTTACATATGCAGATTTCATTCATATCTATTACGTCTCCTCAATCCTATCTCTTCTGATTCAATAGGATCTTTGTTTAGCATTTCTTGGTCTTCTACCACATCTGACTCAAACTGATGTACTTCACATTCATCATACAATTCATGTTCTTCTATTTTGTAATCATTATCAACATCCTCAAGCAAATCTTCATTACTGTCATCTTCTCTGTCATCCATTTCTTCCTCTTGAGAATGTTCAGCAAATGACTGAATGAGATCTTCAAGTTTCTCATTACAAATGTGGCTGACATCTTATAATTCACAAAAAAAATAAAAATGAAAGTTTAAATTACTAGAAAGCCTCCAAATTTCAGTGTCAGTTTAGAAGTAAATTTTTAATTTGTTTTCTCTCTTTTATTAAGACTCAACTAATGCAAAAATTCCCCAAATTTCTAGTGAACCGTTCTTAACTTTTAAGATTTCTCTTGGACTACTATGCATCTCTTGGAAGTCTCCAGTTAAAACTAACATACAATTTGCTGTTTAGTATATTATGCAAGCATGACCCACTGCCTCAGAGGTCCCCATCTGGGAATCCTCAGACTAAAGTTAGTCCACTACAAACAGAGTGTTCAGGAATTCATATTCAAGAAGCCTGTTTTAACAGAGCAGAATGTGACTGTGCTGCCTGTCCTAGTTCAACGTCTGTTAGCATCCATTCTTAAAAAAAAAAATAAATCATGATGTACCAAAAGAATGGTACTTCTCCAGAATAAAATGAATTCCACAGTCATTACCTAAGATGCAAGAGCTGAGCATTATTATAGTAAGAACTGTTTATTCTTTTAAAATATAAACTACTTAGTTATCCATCTTGCTGGAAATCAAAGTACCTTTCATCTTGTTTTCTGATTTATCCAATCCACTTTCTTTCATCAGGCGTCTAATTGATTTGAGCTGTGTCATTATTTCATCCTTCTGCTCACAAGCTAAAGCATTAACACTAGAAAAAAAAAAAGATAGTTGTCAACAGCAGAAAGATTACCTTGGAAGTGAGTGCTTGATAATAACACACAAGATTGGTATTTATCCATGAAATGAAATATTGCATAGTTAAGTTAGCAACACGTTTAAGTCAAGCTTTTCTTTGAGCACTGCCTCTTGGTAAGCGTGGAGCCCATCACATACACCTACTGAATAATCCAGTCATTGAATTCTAACACTGGAGCCCCAGCGGCCAAGTTTGAGTAATGCCAACTGATCCAAAGTAATTTTATTTTTAGTACAACAATGCCTAATACAAAACTTTACAGTTTAGAGACTTTTCTTATTTATTTCAGATTTTGTTTACTCTCTTTCCTCCCCAGCATTACTAGAAATCTGTTAGGCAAATTGGTCAGTGAATTTGTGGCTTAATAGTTTCAGCACATATTAAGTTCATAAGTACACTAAAGGAAGAATCACTAAATTCTGCATGTTTTAAACTGGGCCTCATGAAGGATGTCAGCCTAAACAAAATGGACTGCACTGATATTTTTATTTCCAGGAATCATACAATCACAGAATTGTTGAGGTTGGAAGGGACCTTTAAGATCATCAAGTCCAACCAATAACATAACCTGACAAAACCACTTATTTTTATTTCCAGGAGATGGGTAAGGCCCTAGATTCTTACGAACATCTCTAAAACAACAAGGAGATCATATTATTTATTCCCTTGTTACACTACAACAAAGAAGTTATATTTCCCTGAAACACACACAATCACTTAACAGGTTCATTTCAAAACACAAAAATAAGCAGCTATACATTGATAACCAGTTTTGTCTCCTAATTATATCAAAAGGAAGAAACTCTTTCTGCTACCAGAAATAGAATTCCCACAAGGGCAAATGCTACTGAGCTTAAGTATTTTTCTTCAGTATTAGTCTCCTCGGTCAATATTAAAGTTTAACTTGTTAAGCCAGAGTAATGTGATCGTAAGTCTGAACTTTTGCATTTATGTTTGGTGAACAAGAGACAGAAGGTGTCTATGGAAATGATCGCAAATTGCAGAAGAGGTATTACTTGCAAAAGGCTACAGAAACAGTAAGTAATTAAAGAAGGTTCCTAAACACTGTTCCCTACCTACAAAGAACGCTGTAAGAACTCTTTTGTTAACATTTTTGAGAATTTCAATTTACAGAAAACAATACTAACTGAGATGTTTTAGAAACACTCACCAGTTTGACAGTGGATCCAACTGAGTCAATAAAGAATTTAACATTTTCTCTGTCTGTGCTAGATGCTGCTCCAGTTCTAAAAGCTGATGCTCTAACAGAAAACAAAAGCAAAACAAAAAGAGGGAGGGCAGAGGGAGGAGCGGGCGAGGGGGTGGCGGGGGGCAGGAGAGAGAGAACATTGTAAGAAATGTATTTACAATACCAAAAGGATATTAATTTATATTTTTGGTTGGGCAGATACAAAACCGTTTTTTTTTCTCTATAAAATTCTAGAATATGAAAAGCAAGTGGTGGGGGTAGAGAACAGAAGCCTTACTATGTGGACCAGAAGTCCTTCTCACCCAATAACCTGTCTCCAGTAGTGCCCAAACGGGACACCTTGGTAGAAACCAAGCAAGAACGTGGCTCTCACCTTCCCAGCCTCAAAAACTATGCAGTTTCAAGACTTCCCAAGGTAACGTATTTATACTTAATATACTGTCATGAATTTGCCCACTCACACCTCACAAATATATTCAACACTTAATGCACTAGAGTTGAGAGGACTAACTCCTCCTAAAATACTACTAAACTTTGAAGAAGGATGCAACACACAAGGATGGTGAGTAGGCAGTGTAGCAAATCACTGCTGAACCTGATTATAGATCTGATGTACAGAGACACCAAATTAATTAATTAACTAAAAATGTGTCTATACAAGGGGAAAAAAGTATGAAAACAGCTCAACTTTGATGTGCCATAACTTTTTCTCCAAAGGAAAGTCTACTTCTTGGCATGTGCAGAATAGACTGAATCAGGCAGTCCAGAGTACTCTGTATCATGAAGAAAAAGATGGTATCATTTATTCTTTCTCTTCTATGAACAGTTAATGTTTTTCACAGGTCTCTAATTTGGCCCAGAAATTCAACAGTCTCTATAATTGTTTATCCATACTGTTCCACTACCAATACAGTTCAATTCTAAAGCAGATCATTATACCCTTTTAAAATACCCTATTAATTCTAAAGAGTATTATATCTTATTTAAACATCCTATCATACTGAAGACAATTGAACAGGTCTTAAGTGAGAAAAACATCTGACAGTAAAAGGCAGAGAGCCATACTATATTTCTATAGCTGTTTTAAAGAATATTACCATCTGGAGTGTTCATTAAACCTCTTAACAAATGTTTCAAGTATGTAGAATAACAAAGTAGTTTTTCGTCGGTTCCTAACTGCACATAAGTAACTTAAAAGATTGTTCTTGTTTAGCTAGACTGCATCAACAAAAATATGTAGCTTGTTCCAGCAGGAAATATGCATTTTTGGTGAACATATGCATTCTGAATGGGTATCTTACCTGTTTCCTTTGCCTTGTCTTCTGTACTTTTTTCCTGTTTTGAGAGACTTTCTTCATGTGACTTCATCTTCAAAAAATAAAATTGTGTTAAAAGACTTCATCACTATTTGTATACTAATCATAAAAATGCGTTTAGAAATTTACTGAAATTAAATAGCAACCATAAAAATGTGCTCTGTTGATGAAACTTTTCTCTGCCATGCCTTCTTCCTATCTTAAATTAACCCTTCTGATTTTAAGCAACGACAACATGACTCACAAAAGTTGTCAAAGAAAGCAGTTGCTATTTCAGCTCTGGTTTTCAAAATGAATAGAAGGAATCTTCTAGGTTACTGGATCCAGTCTCCTATCACTAACTAGTAGGTAAAACTTCTTCTTCAAAGTAATAAAGATGCTATTATAAAAATATTTACATTTCAATTCCACAAGCACAAGTGTAAAGAGTTGTAACACCCAAAATATTGTTTTCATGATGTTTAAATCTTATTTACAACCTAATTACATTTATTTTTAAAACCTAACTGGTCAGCCTCTACGTTCACCTTGCTAAGCTATTGTATTTTTGTCACATAGGAGATGATATGAAACTGACTATGGAAATGAAGATGCTGCCTCCAGCCCTGTTCAGGTTTAAGTTTTTTTTCCCTGAAGGCAAGCAACAATGTTTCAGCTGCACTGACAGCATTGCAAGTGCTGTAATATCTCTTACTATAAATAATACATATCAAGACTGATATTTAAAAAAAAAAAACAACCGAAGAACTGATCATGTGTTCTCCTTTCTTAATTTACTAATGGTAGAAAAGGTATCACATTTCGTGGATAAAAGTCTATGTTGCAGCTGCATGACCAAACGAGAAGTCCAAATAAAAGGTCTAGGCTACTTGCTATTCCATCTAATTCCTAATCTAAGACTGTCTCTGCAGGAGTTGTCCATCTCCTTCCCATACGCAATCTCATTCTGAAGAATGAAAAGAAAGTGAAATACTGATGAGGCTTAAGTTACAGCCTCAGGTAACAGCACTGTTTAGGTTCTCAGATTCTTATCTGGGTGGAGGGGGCGGGGGGGAGGAATGCTGTGTGTGTAAGATTCACACTTCTTCAAGTGTCTAAAAAAGTTAAGTCAGAAGCCTTCATAAGGAAGAATCAGACGTGCTATGATTTTAACTTTGGAGCTCACAAAGTAAAACTGAGCAAGAAATAGCCTTTGTACAACCATATACGTAGGCTCAGAACTGGGGGGAAAAAAACCCAAACCAATTATATTTCCTTCTCATTTCAATGATTTAATGCTTTTCTTATGGCTTACCTTAAGAAATTTATATGCTGCAAACACTCCCACTCCAAGAGCATACAACGGCATGAGGGTGAATGCTAACTCTCTACCATTTCCTCTTGTTCTCTCACTCTTTATCTCTTTTTCCATTGCATTTCTCATCTGTTGAATACTCTGGTAAGTATTACTGTCAGAATTTCCTGGATTCAGGTGAACTTGATGAAGTGTCTGAGGACTACCTTAAAAAAATAAATTGAGAGAAAGAAGGCAAAGTTAGAAAGGAAATTAAGAGTCCAATTAGTTTCATAACTGGAATTGAATTTTTTGCTTCTGGTGTGATCATCTTTGATTCATCACTCTTCCAAGATGGTGTGGTCAGCCCTGCACCCAAATACAGTTACTGTCCTGGTTTGAGGTAAAACAGAACCAATTTTGTTCAGTAACTTTGCTTCTTAGCTAGGCCTCTTCTAACTACTGAAATTAACAGTATATTGTGCAGACAATGTTCACTGTCTCAGAGTGGTAAGACCAATGTTTATAGTTGATGCCCAGGCATGGTATGCAGAGAGGCACTTGCTTATACTTATTGCCATAACACCCAAGGCCAACCAACTTTGTTATTTGCCCCATTGGAGGGTCGGAAGCAGAAAAGCACAGTGAGGTCCCACCTGCAGGGAGAAGCGGACAGGACAGGTGACCCAAAACTGACCAATGGGGTATTCCATCCCATCTGCATCATGCTCAGTAAAAGCTGAGGGATCAAAGGGTCAGCTCTCTTCCTTCAATGGCCGACATCTGAGGAGGACTCTGTTCATCTGCCTGTGATCCCAATCCTGAATCCAGATTCGGAATCCAGTTCCCATCCGTCACTGAGTCCAGCCTGGGACTGCCCCAGTGCCAGCTGGAGTCGTGATTGTCATCTCGGGAGCTTGATACGGTTTTGTATATATTTCATTATTTCCTTTTATTTTATTATTAATATTTCATTTAAGTAGTTTAGTTCCTTCTAAACTTATAAGTCTCTTTTTCCCTCCTCTGCCTCTCTCTTTGAAGAGGGGTAGAGGGGAGCATCTGTCAGTCCCATCTGGGGTCCCCCAGGTCCCCAGTAGCCGATTTGGCCTAAACCACAACAGTTACCCAAAAGAAATTAAAAATCACTCTTTCATGAATACAATGCAAAGATAAATCTAGGTAGCGAAGACTCTCAAACTAAGTTTCTAAGTTTCTTTAAGACATAAGATACAAGTTTCTTCCTTCGCAGCAACATTGGCAAACCCATGGCGAACCACAGAAAAGTAGATGTAACAAGAAACAAATCTTAAAGCATACTCAGAGAAATTATTGATAATGACAAGAGAAGTCACAAATTAATATTTTTCCTCTGTAACAAAGGAGTTAAGTAGAAACGGAGTTGTCTCGTCCTAGAAAAAAAAAGTTTTGTTGAAATACACGTTTTGTTGCTGCTTTCATTATTTTGACAGTAAATTCAGTGTTACGTGGATAATACCACAGGTTTAGAAGTGCCGTACCTCTGCAAATGAAATATTTAGCAGGAGAAGATTACACAACAGCAAAGAGATACAACCTTGGAAGTTTGAAGTATTTTTGCATGTAATTTGCCTGCCTGAACAGGGAGCAAATGAAAGAACAGCCAGTGTCACTGCTCAACATAGGAATTAGTTTATTTGGTAGTTAAATCTGTGGTTCACTGGTTCACGGGACATGCACATGAGAAACAGTGCTATCAGCTAAAGAATGCAGACGCTTGCAGAGACAAACAGCAGGTCATTGAGGAGTGTGAAGTTTTACACTGATGTCTCAACTGACTGCCTAGACTTATACTTTCAAATCCCTTTGAACATTTAGTTCATCATAATTTAATATATCAGAACTGAGTATGGGTAAAACAAGATTCACATTCTGTAAAAATTCCCCCAAAAAAGACCATTATGCAAATCACTCCTTGTCAATTAACATGAAACAGTGGCATTTCAAGAATTTACAGCAACATAACTCGAGTGTGCAACAGAGCCACAACCAGGTAGAGAAAATAATTAACGTTAAGTTATAACTTCCAGTGAAACAACTGTTTGACTACAGCTTCTTCCAAATACAAGAGAAAAAGGAATGTAATTCTGCTAACCTAAGCTGGTACTTTGTGATAAGAGATCTCGAACAGTGTTTAAGAATTGTCTAAAATGAGTTAGCCAGAAAAGTTTTTCAGACTTTCAGGGATGACCCTGACTGTATCGACATTTACTATCAGCTCTGCAGGCAAGTCGTGCCAGGCATTACTCCCACATGCCATTGATCAGTTTGCAACATGCGCATTTGGAGTAGACCTTTTATCTGTATGTTTGCTTATTGGAACTTGAAACAGAACTGGACAGTTACACAAAAAATTAAATGCCCTAGCTGATACAGGCAGAACTCAAGCTACTTTAATCATTTAATGCAAGTTCAGACAGACATTCTCCTTTTAACACAATCGGGTTTAGACTTACTAAAATGGCGCTAACTAATTTGGAAATCACATTTTATCTCACATATAGTTTTCCTTTCTTTCAGAATGATTCCCATTGATTACAGTTTTAAGTTTGCACTCACTCTTTTTTTCCTTTCTTTCAGTTCCACTTGCTTTTAATGTAAATAAGAAGATTTACTAAAATATCTAATAGCACAGATGAAAAAACTTCCACAGCTCATACAAATAAGAACGTGGTCAAAGGAAACAACACCTTTCTGGCACAAAGGAATCCTAACAGAGTCCAGTGTTCTGCAGCAAGTTTATCCCACAGAAGAAACAGCAGAGTGAGTTACTGGCCAAACAGGAGAAAAGAAGGACCCAGACAGGTGAGAACAGCAGATCTGCCTGAACTTTATTTTACACAGTGCTGGGCCAATACATCAGTAGATCAGAGGCATGTGAAATGTTTCTTTTTTTAAGGTTTCGTTTTAAAAGAATGTGATCTATAGGAAATTACAGCTACCATAAAAATAAAAAGTAATCAAGCAAAACAGGCCAGGCTAGAGCTTATGAAGCACATTAAGTTCAAGATCAGATGGGAAGAATATGTTAGCAGCTCAAGCCTCACTTTTTCTGCCTTTGAAACGTACTCCTGAGGAAAAGCACAGATACATAATTTGGAAAATTACAGCAACTATCTATGCCTTGGTTTACAGTGCCTCGGAAGGCATCATCAATGAGTCACACAGCTACCTCAATAAAGCAGGCTTTCTGTTATTTAACAAAATCAAATTGGACCTTTGGACCTTATGCTAAATCCTCAGCTGATGTACACCAACATAGCTTAACATATATTTACACCACTCAAGCTTTAACAAGCAGTAAAGTCTCTAGCCCGTTCGGTGGTATCTTTTCTAAACGAGCACCTTGGACTCTTTCCAATACGCGACCTGACAAATCTCCTACGATTCTGTGCTAATGTTTACTAACAGTAACACTTGGCTTCCTTATTGCAATTCATGTTTGAAGTGAATTTTCTCCTCTCTCCGACACCTTTCAGCTACTTACCTGTTAGAGTAACCAACTGTGCCCCTGCGGGCATTATTCGTTAAACTGCCCCGGTAAGATACGTTTCCAGTAACAGGGTGTTACCCGTACTTAAAAATAATTGTCTTAAGACAACACAGACAAAAAACGAAGCAGTAATGAACTAGAAAAGCAGAGCATCAAAGGGGGTGGGTGAGCTGAGAGCACAGACGCCAGCTCGGCGCTCCATGACAAGGCCTCCCCCCTCACAGGCCGTGTGGAGCACCCAGCGCCTCCCGCCAGACCAAGCACAGCCCTCTCCGCTCCTGGGGGGGTCCCTTCGACCTCCCCTCCCCCCCCGCCCCTCCCCGAGACAGGGGCCGACTCCCGCACGGAACCCCCACCGCGGCGCGGCCCCGGCCACCGCCACAGCTCCTTACCTCTGCGGTGCTGACGGGGATCGTAATGGCCGGGGCCGGCCCTGCCGCCCCGCGGAGACCGGCCGACCCG
>VUYV01000313.1:734761-769001 GCA_008711295.1 Anarhynchus alexandrinus
GATGGGACGGGGGAGGGGTCTCTTGGTGGTCCCTGGGTGAGGCGAGCGGGACGCCATCGCTGTTTGTGCTCAAGTGTCATCGCGTTTATTTGATAGGAAAGACTGTAGTTGAGGTGAGGCGGTGGTAGACAGGTGAGTCAAGAAACAACAGGCGTGCAGGGTGAGGATGCAGTGACACAGGCCGGCTGAAGGTGGTCACATTTCGCCCTAAGAAGCTTTTCCTTTGGAAGAAACGATGGTCCAGCAGCAGGACCGATCCAGAAGAGTGAGGCTCTCATCAAAAGCAGGGGTCTGATCTGCGGTACAGCGGCTGAAGGGGATTTCTGGTGGCAGGGAGGAATCTTTGCTTGTCATAACCAAAAAACAACGCGCTGGAAAATTTTTGCTGGAAAGGGTTAAACAAAACTGAAGAAGATGCGGAAAAAGTGGATGTTTGATATTTAGTCTACTTTGTACCCCAAGAGGAAAATGTTGTGAGCAATGAGCAGCTAAAGGTTGAGTACCCTGAGGAAGGCTTGGAAACAGGCGTGTACTCAGATACTGATGGCAAAGAATGCCATTTGCTTGGGTGGGTTTGAAGCCGGAATGGCAGATAAGGTGGTATAACCTCAGAAATGAAGAAGCTTGTGAAAGACACCACACTCGGTTTTGGTACTCAGGAATAGGAAAACCAGGAAAAGTTATGAGTAAAGGTATGCATGTAGAAATATGGTTAGAAAAAACCTAAAGGCCTTAGGGACAAAACAGTATTGGCAGCCAGTGGAGTTATTGTAAGATCCACTGCTGCAGCGCCGACAGAGTGAACTGAAATGTACAAACACCAATGAACCTAGGCAATAAAAACACAGGTTCTTTTATATAAGACATAAAACTAGGTACTTTAATGGTAGAAGAAACTTGCTGAAAAAGTCATGACTGGAAGACAAATACCAAAGATTGTTCACGTTCAGGAATCAGCAGTTTTGTTAACAGTGGCAGACTGCAAAGAAGTAAGAGGTAGCAGAATGAGTTACTGGCCAGACATTGGCATGTTTACCTCATGAAGCTGTCTGTAAAATGCTACAATGTGCTTTACCATAGGAGAAGTAAGTATTTGTTTCTGGATGCTCTCTTAAAAATACCTAAAATGTTTATACACCTACACCTACAGTAGCTGTGCATTTCTAATTTGAATTCATTTCTGTGTACCAAATAGAAATCCTTAATGACCTTTTCAACAAAAACAAAAAAAAGTTTCAAGTTTAATTAATGTGACAGTAATTTCTTATCTGAACATAAAAGTGCATTTCAAACATCTTTTCAGTTGCTAGCAAGTGCTTTTACAAAGTTAATTTTCAACAGTGAAGGGGAAAAACTCGTCTAATGAAATCAGTTTGTGCTGCAAGGGGAGAAGTCAATGAAAATAAAACACAGGTACTTGCCTAAATAAAGGAAAGTATTTCTTTGTGAAAGACCAGCATGTGATATCTATCTGTACTTTATTGCCTGACTGGTTTTATCTGGTTGTTTAAGATCCGATTGTAACTTAACATTGCACAACTATTTCACCTTTCATGTTTTGCAGACTTGGGATGCAGCTTTGGCAAGGACTGCAAGGGCATGGGCAAATAAATGCGTTTTTGAACATAACGTATACTTAAGTAAGAAACATCAGTGCCATCCTAATTTCACATCTATTGGAGAGAATATTTGGGTTGGAAGTCATCAAGCATTCTTTGTTGCTGATGCCATTAAATCGTGGTATGATGAGGTCAGATTCTATACTTTCACAGTGCAGAAATGTACTAAGGTTTGTGGTCATTACATTCAGGTAAGAGTTATCTTTGGTAAAATGTCCTGTGTAGTGCCTACCAGATGAATCAGTAGGGGCCGTAAATAATAGAGTTCTATATATGATTTGTAGTGGACAGCTGACTGTCTTCTGTAATCTCAAGCAATGGCTGTACTGCTGGTTAGTCCTACACTGACTGGTTCACCTCTTTGTCTTGTGTAATAATCCATTAATCTTGTCCACAATATTGGCCTCACTGAATGCCTCACTACTTATTTCATTGTATCACTACTACATGAACTTTATAAAATAATCATTGCAAGTTTTCTAGCTGCAAAGCCGCACAATTCAAAATTCTGTAAGTTTGGAGATGTGGTTTGAAAAAATCACAGTAAATGGAGAATGTCTGTGGGTACCCTGTACTAGAAACATTAACAGAAGAGGAAGATCCAGCCAAAGTAAATTGTATTCTTTACAAATCTTGTTTAAAAAAAAAGAAGGGGGAAAAAAGAGCATCAACAACCAAAGAGGCAATTTATGATATATTTCTGGTTTCTTAGTGGTAATTATGGTAAAAAAATCTGCTGGGAAAGTAGAGCTTATCTTTGAACACAATATTTTAAATGGATTTACTCATTCCCATGTTTAAAAAATAAGCTTTGCAGTATAATTAGTTTAATCTATGAGCAAACACATTTCACTGATCTAAAGCAGACAATAATTTTAATGTCAAGTAGATCTTATCTAGTAAAAGTGACTCTAATTTCTTATCTCAGTATTCAAAGATGCTTAGACTGCTTTTTGTGCAAACTACAGATGAAAATACTGTGGAGTACACTGACAGTGAAACTGTTACGGACACAACAGTAGCTGCAGGGTTCTTTTTGAGTAGACTTTGGATTGTGAAATGAAAATATTTAAAGTTACCAAATTCATTTACAAAACATTTTCTGTTTGGGACTTTTTGCACTTCTTTTTATGTCTTTTCTCACATATTTCACCTCAAGTGTTAATTCTTGTTTTCTGCGCCTGTAACAAACTCAAAAGCAAGGCGGGAGGATTTAAGTTTTCCTGTTTATTGGGCAATAAATCTTTAGAAGATTAGAACTAGACACTATCTTAGGAAAGCATTTTTCATTTTTCCCTGGCACAATAAATGACAAAAAGTTATGTAGCAAGGTATTTCCTACCATTTTTAAATTTGCTCTTCAGCCTTGTCTACATAGAATTCTGGAGGTTTTTGCACATTTCTCTTGGAGTGTTGTTCACTTCTAAGCTTTCTTTCCCGTGATTAATATTGCTTGTTCCTTTCTTGTTGCACATAGTGAAGTGGTATCAATGCATCGTGCATTTCAGGCAGTATTTCAGGCAGAATTACAAAGGAAACTAATCACTGGAAAAAACAAGCAGAGTACATGGGTTAAACACCAAGGAACATGTAAAAGTACATATGTCATCAAGATTGATAATCAAAGACCATGCATGATCCAGGAGCCATCACAGTCTTGAAGGCTCAGACACAAAATTGAAAATGGGTAAAATTTACAAATCAGAAATGGATAGGCTATGTAGACCTGCTAAGAGAATGACAACACAGAAATCTCAAAACGGTATCATAATTAAACATTATGATTCTTTTCAAACAAATGTTATGTCTGTTGAACATAACTATTTCTTGCAGTTATAATTGAGGAGATACTTTTGCGGATGTTAAAATTAGTTTGTTAGTCTGAGGCCTGTACTTTTTGTACCGGTGAGATACTGAGAGTAATTCACTATGTCTTTTAAGTTTTCCAGAAGTAGAATGTATGATCATCCACATAGTCTAGGTATATAGTTAAACATTTTTACCTGAATTCAGTACAGTTTGGTTACTCATATGCGGAAGGTATAGGAAAAATCTCCCAAGAAAAAGCAGATGCCCAAATTGTAAATTATAGTAAACCGTCTTCTCTTAAGTATGGCAGATGACACTCGGTAGTCTGAAAATGTGCACTGCTAAAGCTTTCAGATTTAAGTTTACAGTAGTAATCAGCCAGACCACTTCTAACACACAGGAAAAGCCCTTCTTGCAGATCTGAGTTACAAATGTTAACATTAGTTGAAGGAGCTATTGGGTAGTTGCCACTAATTTCCTTTTTGTTCCATGGAATCTACCCCTGGATCATAAAGTCAGTGACCTTTACTGAAATTGTTCTGTAGAAGATTCTGGAAACTTACAGCTTAGGTCACTTCATTTTGAGGGGTGAATATTTAGAAGTTCATCTTAAAAAGCTCGCTTACCAGGAATTTTTTTAAACACGTAAAAAGATCAGAAGTTGCAAAATGAAAATAATATGTAGGATCTCTGAAAATAACAGAAACTTTCTAGATATTAGACTAAGTTACCGTTGAGTGTAGTTTTTAATTTATTTTAAAACCTTTTTTTTTTAGGTTGTTTGGGATGATTCATATAAAATAGGCTGTGCTGTTACTCTGTGTAAGGAAGTTGCAGGAATACGAAACGCAGCAAATTTTATTTGCAACTATTCACCAGGGTAGGTTGCTGGTTTAAATGTTAAAAAAATATGAAAGAAATTGGAATGACATTTAGCTGGAAGTAAATTGGGTTCTTTATTTATTGGTAGTCTTTTAAACGCAATCAGAGAAAATGATGGTTGTCTAATTCAGTTATCAAGAGAACCATAAGCATTATAACGTGTACTTGCTTAGCTTTTTAATCTGCTAACTTTACTGATAAATCTCATTCTGTGCCAATATCTTAAGCAAACAAATCCGAAACTTGGTTCATGCTCCACTTCATTGATTTCTTTTTCCAGTCAAACAGAAGGGATGAGAAAGTTGCTGCAGGCAACTGCTGTCAGAGCTGGAATTACTTCTTGCAGTTTTATACATTTTTTAATTATACTTTAGCTTTTTACATTCTCTTTCTTTTTTTTTTTCCTTAGAAATGATACAAATAATAGCACAGGTGTTAGATCAGTTGCTTTTCCTTTCTGTGTAACTGAGTAAAATAAAATTACATTATCTTTTCTTATCTATTTAATAGCTATGATTATGCCAAATGTTATTTAAGCATTAGAAAACAGTAAATGATTGATGCAATAAAAAGCTAACGGCAACATTTGATTTTACACTTAAATTGATATTCTGAAAAAACACAGGCCCTATCTGGTGCTGTTCCTAAAGCAGGAGAACTTTGAAAACACAGAGGCACCTAGTTCTAAAATAATATATTTTGTCTCATAATAATGTATAGTCCATAATCAAGCATGTGCATATGCAATCTGCTTGTCATTTTTAAAATATACATAGCTTGTGAGCTTCCACGAAAACTGTTTTTTCTTTTTCTTCTAGCAAACCTGGGCCACTATTGGGGAGGTCAGTTAGTCTGAACTAAAAAATTCATTGAGCCCTGTCCATCTCTCTCCCTGTATCCCAAAACTGGACTTGTACTTGAATTGTGATTTGGAAACTTGCTGGGGTATGGAACTTTGTTGTAGTTTTCTTTTTAAAATCTGAACTAAAATGTTTCCAGTAACCAGTGCCGAATAATGACTAATTGACATCAGCAGTGGTCTGTAAAGCCTTGTCACTTTTTTGATCTGTAACAACATAGCGTGTTGGTTCGCTGTGCTGTTCTGCGCATCCTGGAGAACTGGTAACTAAACTGAATAGCTGTCTTAAGATGAGGTCTAACATGCTCTTGTTCTTCTGTCTACTGCTTGATACCAAGAATGCTGGTCTCTACATCACCACAGAAACAAGTGGAGTTAGAGCAGACAGACCATCTTCTAGGAGCCTTTTCCCTTCCTAAACTGTCTGGAAAAATAGGTAAACCTTAACCTTGCCACTAGTCATCACCACACTCCAAGTACTGGAACAGCCGTTCTCAGCTTTGCCTTCGTGACTCCTTGAGGTTTGGTGCTTAGTTATCCTGCTAGATACAAGTTTCTTTTCAGAGTTGAGGATGCACCAATTTAAGGACCACCTCGCCAAAATGACATGTAGCAGTTTTACAGCATAGTCCTTTTATAGACCTTTTCTGAGGGTCTGCTGCTGGGACCATCTATGTGTGAGATGCCCAGATTATCCTTCCCCGTTTAAAGAGAAGCATGCAGTACTTTAGAATGTGCCCTGTCCTGTCATCATTCTCATACTCAAAGTTAGCTGCCACATCCTTGCTACCAGGCTCTGTTCATCATGCTGTTCTTCTCATGTCTTCTACCTACCTTCCTCTTGGTAGGTGAACTTTATCTATTATGTCCAAGAAACCTTTGGCTCTAAGAGGACCCTCAAGATGGTCCTCAGTATTCTGTTTGAAGGGTAGCAGAATCTTAGAAATGCCCATGATAGGGTCTTGTAGGATGCCACATAGCTTATTGGGCATTCTTCTCAACCATCCTAGAGAGCTTTCCCAACTAGTTGCTTTTTACCTAGTGTTTTTCATTTACCTAGGGTTTTTTTTTTCTATTTTAGTTCTTCACTTTCTGCACCACAGGCAAAAAGTCCAAACTAGAAAAACTCAGTGCTTTCTCACATCTCACTCTCGTTGCTGATAATCATGGCTAAAGACAAAAAGTGTAAACAACTTGGTGAATCCTGATGGGAAAACTAGATAGATACTGTGGTGATTTATCGCTTTACAAGATTCTGTATCAGTTGCAGCTACCAGGATGACTATATTACAAGGTGGTTAGAAATACCAAATACCATCACAGATAGATGGACTATAGAATCATGGAATCTCTTAGGTTGGAAAAGATCATCAAGTCCAACCATTAACCTAACACTTCCAAGACCACCACTAAACCATGTCCCTAAGCACCACATCTACACATCTTTTAAATACCCCCAGGGACAGTGACTCAACCACTTCCCTGGGCAGCCTGTTCCAGTGTTTGACAACCCTTTTGGTGGAGAATTTTTTCCTAATATCCAATCTAAACCTCCCTTGGTGTAACTTGAGGACATTTTCTCTTGTCCTATCACTTGTTACACTCACCTCGCTACAACCTCCTTTCATGTAATTGTAGAGCACATAAGGTCTCCTTTGAGCCTCCTTTTCTCCAGACTAAACAAAGCCGGTTCCCTCAGCTGCTCCTGAGAAGTCTTGTGCTCTAGACCCTTCATCAGCTTTGTTGCTCTTCTTTGGACATGCTTCAGCACCTCAATGTCTTTCTTGTAGTGAGAGGCCCAAAACTGAACACAGTACTCAAGGTGCAGCCTCACCAGTGTCAAGTACAGGGGGAAAATTACTTCCCTAGTCCTCTGGCCACGCTATTTCTGATACAAGTCAGGATGCTATCAGCCTTCTTGGCTACCTGGGCATGCTGCTGGCTCATATTCAGCTAGCTGTTGAAACACCCCCAGGTCCTTTTCCACCAGGCAGCTTTCCAGTCACTCCTCCCCAAGCCTGTAGCACTGTATGGGGTTCTTGTGGCCCAGGTGTAGGACCCGGCACTTGGCCTTGTTGAACCTATGCCATTGGCCTTGGCCCATCGATCCAGCCTGTCCAGATACCTCTGTAGAGCCTTCCTACCCTCAGGCAGATCAACATTCCCACACATCTTGGTGTCATCTGCAAACTTGCTGAGGGTGCACTTGATCCCCTCATCCAAATCATTGATAAAGATATTATTATGGAACACCACTTGTGACCAGCCACCAACTGGATTTAACTCCATTCACCACAACTCTTTGGGCCCAGCCATCTAGGCAGTTTTTTACCCAGTGACAGGTACACCTGTCTAAGGCACGAGCAACCAGTTTCTCCGGGAGAATGCTGTGGGAAATGGTGTCAAAGGCTTTACTAAAGTCTAGGTAGAGAACTGTCCTGGTTTGAGGTAATACAGAACCAATTTTCTTTTCAGTAATTTTTAGTTAAGCCTCTTCCAACTCTGAAATTAATGGCATATTCTTCAGACAGTGTCTGCTACCAGAGTGATAAGGCCTGATGTTTATAGTTAATATCAAGGCATGGTATGCAGAGAGGCTCCTGCTTATACTTACTGCTCTAACAACCAAGGTCAGCTAACTTTGTTATGTGCCCTGTTGGAGGGTCAGGAGCAGAAGAGCGTAAAGGGGTCCCACCTGCGGGGAGGAGCAGACAGGACATGTGACTCAAAACTGACCAACAGGGCATTCCATCCCATCTGCATCATGCTCAGCATAAAAGCTGAGAGATCAAAGGTTTAGCCCTCTTTCTTCAATGGCTGACATCTAAGGAGGACTCTATCTGTTTGTCTGCCTTTGATTCCAATCTGTGCGTTCCTGAATCCAGATCTGGAATCCAGTTCCCGTTCGTCACTGAGTCCAGTCTGGGACTTTCCCAGTGCCTGCCGGTGATGTGATCATCATCCTGGGAGCTCGTATACCAGGTTTTGTATGTATTGTATATATTTCATTATTATTAATATTACTATCTTATTATTATTCTTTTTTATTACTAATATTTCATTAAGGTAGTTTAGTTTCTTTTTCGGTCCAGTGTTAGAGGACCTCAGTGGCTAGTCAACAAAGTGGTAAATGAAAATCACTGGAAGTAAATATGAAGTGATACACATGGGGGAAAAGGCAGTTACCTGTAAAACCACAGAACATGTCAGCTTAATACTAGCTGTCAGAAGCAAACGGAACAGTAATAATTATTAATTAAATTAAATTATTACTCTTAAAAAGCAAAACTTAAAACATAATAATGTCAGTTTTTATGAAGACAGCCTTTTAGTTTCTGTGGTGTAAACCAGCAAGGCCAATGAAATTAAGGCCCATATGATAGTCTCTGATATATTTTATTTCATTTAAGTAGTATGGTCTTCAGAAGCCACCTTGTGGCTTCAGAAGTTTCTTGTGAGAGTGACTTTTTTTCTCTCTCCAGTAGTTAATTTGTGCCTTTTTGCCCCATTCCTTACACCTTCTCAATGAGGCAGCACTCTACAACCTAGGTGTTAAGCAATCTGTAGATACACGGATAGATGGATAGAATTACTTATTTGTAATGACAAGATAGGGCTTCTTGGGGAAAAAGGCAAGGCCTTTAGTCTCTCTGGATCTGTGATTGAGAGTTCTATCAGTCTTCTCAAAGAAGATTTCGCAGTGGATTATGAAGTGTGTGAAGTAGTAGTGTAATTATCACTTATAGGGTAAGCCTTTGATACCAAGAAAGACTAGCTGAATTGAAGCTCAGGCAACATACCTATCTTCTTTGTATTGCATTCCTGCAATTGAAACGTGCACAGTCACCAAGTGGGTCTGCTTTCACACCGTTACGAGGCATTGTGCTCTTGCCAGAGCTTCTAAAAGCAACGCTTTGTCCTGCAGTCTTTCTTATTTTGTATTGTGAGAACTTTTTTAAGATAAACGTGGGCTACTGTTTGGAATCACCCATGCTGTGAATGTATGTATGGACAGTCACCCAAAAGATACATTACTTAACCTGTAACTTTTTATTTTTGAGGTATTTATATATACATACATAGAGAGAATCGTAGAATGGTTAAAGTTGGAAGGGACCTTGAAGATCATGTAGTTCCAACCCCTCTGCCATGTGCAGGGATACCTTCCACTAGACCAGGTTGCTCAAAGCACCATCCAGCCTGGCCTTGAATGCTTCCAGGGATGGGGTGTCCACAACTTCTCTGGGCAACCTCTTCCAGTGTCTCACCAACCTCACAGTAAAGAATTTCTTCCTAATATCTAATCTAAATCTACGCTCTTTTAGGTTAAAGTGTCATTCTAGCGCTATGGTCCCTGATAAAGAGGCCCTCGCTGTCTTTCCTGTAGGCCCCCTTTAGGTACTGGAAGGCTTATTATTAAGGCTATTAACTCTCCTGCTCTTCTCCAACAAGTTCTAAACTTCTGCTCAATTCTTGGGATCAGAAGATCCCCATTCAATTTTATTACTGCCTGAGCTGCATGTCAGGGCATGTGGTTGCAATATGTCACTGTAGATGCTGCTGGGATAAAACTCAGGCCAGCAGTATATGAAAGTATATAAAAGACATTTCAAAGAAGAATAGTAGCAAGTTGCCGAAAATCTTTTGGGGTGTTCTTCTCACTCCATCTTGTGCAACAACATTATACCAACTCTTACATCTGTATGTCTGGTGCAGGTCTTGTTTATAAAAACAGATGATACAGGGTGTAAATACAGACTTAGAATCCTGAAAAAATTATCACAGGTCTTGGTGCATATTATATCCTTTGAGGAATGCCCACAGTGCGCACTGTGGAGATGAGTAGAGTGGCGAACAGAGCTAACTAATAGTCCACAGTCCTTCCAGGGGACTAAATTTGCCCCTGTGTTCCCAGGATTAGGCTATGAAACAGCGTTGCTTCATCTTCTTGAATGGATGCAGCATAGACTGGATACTGTGTTTCCCATTACCTAATAGTATAGTATAGGTGCCAGGATGATGGTGTCTGCATTGTCATTTTCAGGAGTTAGATGTATAAGGAGCCTTTCTGAGAACGTGCAGTGTTAAGTAGTGCAGGCTGATCTTTATACTTAAACACTTTGGCTCCCTTTGGGGGAAGTACTTAAGCACATGACGATCCCACTCTCTTCACAAAGACTGCATACTTACTCTTGGACATTTGCATTTGGTGGAATAAAAGTTTTGTTTCTCAAAAATTCAACNTTCTGTTTCTCAAAAATTCAACGGTATGTAGCTCAGAATATTTCCTTTTTTGCAAATAGTTTGTTTTAAGCTATTGGGGAGTGTGTCAGTTTTAAAATTTACCACTCTAAAATCCTCTTTTTTGTCAGTTAAAACCAAGCTCCATTCAGACCATCCTGGTTTAGTAGTTCATATACCAATGTAAAATTTGAATAAAAAGCCTGAGTATTTTCCCATAAAAAAAAATAATAGCTTTTTAAGATTCTTTTCTTTCACAGGGACAGAACAATGAAAATGAAAAGAACGAAAATTATTCTGATGTTTTTAATGAATTGTCAGCAATTCATTGTACTTTCAGTGTATTTACTTCAGCAAATTATTTAAGATAGTTTTAACAAATCATTTAAAATTATGTATGAAACATTTTCCTTTGTAGTGGTAATTTTCGAAGAAGACCATATATAGAAGGAAAATCATGCAGTAACTGTGCAAAAGGGGACACCTGTGAAAATAAACTGTGTAGTAAGTAAAAGCAAATGTAAAATGCAATACGTAACAGGAAAAAATACAACCACCTACTTGATAAAGAATGTTGCAAGCTTTGTTTTACTCCTCAATGGTAATCTCTCAGGTCTAATTCACAAGTAAGTTAAAACTATTCTTAAGGCCATTTACATTCAGGAAACAAATAGATAGTTCATATTTTACTGACTCTGGACCTCAGTGATCATTATGAAGTCTTTGTTTGATTATAGACAGGTATAATTCAGGATTGTAGTTAAATGTATTATTGTTTCTATTGCACTCTGAGATTCTGCTGACTTCATTAATCACACCAAAAAAATCAGCATCTAGCTACACTTTTCAAAATAGCATTTAGCAGCAACTCTCGACTAGTCTCATAGGCCTTCAGAAAATGCAAAGCTACTAATCAGTTGTATTTAGGCTAAAATACTTAAATTGCAGTTACTGAGCCCATTGTGACTCTTGTAGCCACAGCAAAATTACATTCGAGCATCAATGTAGCTGATGCTTATACATTCTGTAAACAGTCACAGTAACTGTGAGAAAATTATTCTGGGTCAGTAATTCTTGTTAGAATTTTAAAAGAAATTCTTCTCTGAGGCACATTGTCTTTCTCACCTGGTTCTGTCTGTGGGAAAAGGGACTGCATACTGATTAAATTCTCTAGCTATAAAGGATTTTCCCCATAGCAAATAGGATGCATTCCTTAAACCGTGTAATTCTTTTAACTCAAGAAAATGAATTAGAGTTATGAATTGCTAAGTATTCATCATATTTTGATGGAGTGAAACGTAAGAGACAGCAGGTCATCTCTCTTCAGAAAGCTCTAGACCTGACAACTTCACCTGCTGGGAAGTAACAAGCTGTAAGTTTCCTGTGGCTAAAGTTAGGACATATGTTTTTAAGTTTTATTTAATAAACTGGGAGTAAGGCTTGTGGTTTCTGTTTAACAGTTAGTTCTTGTATTTGCTCAATATATACGTTAGTGTAGCTTTAAAAACATTCAGCAGTCATGTAGGTCTTAATTTTTAGGTAGCAGACGCTTCTGAAAAATAGATACAAGGAATACCAGGTTATATCTGATCCCAGGATTAGGCCCCACTTAGGAAACAGTCTATCTCCCATTCTCATCCATAAAATTGTATTTGATAGTATTTACTAGCTCATGTATATTCTGAATATTAAACAGTATATATTATTTTGAGAAAGACAAAGGAGAGGGAGTTCAAACTGAAAATAAAGGGGCTGAAAATATGTCCCTCTCCTCCATCCATGTCATTGTTATAAACAGGAATAGCTTTATGGAAACATTAATATTAGGAAGTGTTTTTTTTTTTAGTTCTTATCAAAATATTTCAGCTTTTATTTTATTTTTAAGGTTTATCAATGGGAATTCTCAGTTTTTTCAAATCCTATTGATTATAAATTTGTTTTAGCTGTCTAGTAAAGATTTAAGGAGAGAGGAATCATGGCTGGCTGGTAAAACGGTTTATTTTTTCCCTTTTTCCAGGAAATCCGGAACGTGATAAAATTATCTGTACGTATTACAATTTTACACTTCTGCTTATATTCCTCAGTTACTTTAAATGTACTTACTCCCAATAAATCTTATATTAATATGCTTATTTATAGATTATTCAAGATGGCACCCCCCTTGGGAGTTCAGAATTGTATGCAATGAGGCTTGTATCACTGTTGTAGTTTTGAGAGCATTGCTGATGTTTCTTGCTTTTGTAGCTGTTTATTTTATCAAAAAACACTTTACAAACATGCATATGTCCACCTAACAGGATCTGAAATACATACTATCTACTGAAGATACTTGCTAATGAATTAAGCAAAAAAAGTCATACTGACATGTCTTTAAAGACAACTGTTTTGACAATAATTTTGTTGCTATTATTTTATGCTCTTTAGAGGAAGCTAACATCCCAAAAAAAGTGAAGTTGTATGTGGGTAAAACCCATATTGGGAAAATGCTAAGCTAAAGATGGTATCTGGTAAGTTTTGGAGCCTTATTTTTAAATACCAAATTTCCCAAAACTGTGACATACTCTATTCCTGGCATTCAAAGAGAAAAGTATGTGTCAATTAAACAACAGTTACAATTCATACTAAGCCAATATTTGAAATCACAATTGCTTAATTTAGATGCCAAGAGAAAGCTAGCATATTACGTACTCAGTCCTGTTTCCTAGAATGACAGAATGTTCTAAATAAAATGTTTCAAGTAAGGAAGATGTTATAGAAAGATGGTTCCTCAGAAGTCTGGATGTTTGTGAAGTTAGTACAACTTTNATAGACTGGATACTGTGTTTCCCATTACCTAATAGTATAGTATAGGTGCCAGGATGATGGTGTCTGCATTGTCATTTTCAGGAGTTAGATGTATAAGGAGCCTTTCTGAGAACGTGCAGTGTTAAGTAGTGCAGGCTGATCTTTATACTTAAACACTTTGGCTCCTTTTGGGGGAAGTACTTAAGCACATGACGATCCCACTCTCTTCACAAAGACTGCATACTTACTCTTGGACATTTGCATTTGGTGGAATAAAAGTTTTGTTTCTCAAAAATTCAACAGTTTGTAGCTCAGAATATATCCTTTTTTGCAAATAGTTTGTTTTAAGCTATTGGGGAGTGTGTCAGTTTTAAAATTTACCACTCTAAAATCCTCTTTTTTGTCAGTTAAAACCAAGCTCCATTCAGACCATCCTGGTTTAGTAGTTCATATACCAATGTAAAATTTGAATAAAAAGCCTGAGTATTTTCCCATAAAAAAAAATAATAGCTTTTTAAGATTCTTTTCTTTCACAGGGACAGAACAATGAAAATGAAAAGAACGAAAATTATTCTGATGTTTTTAATGAATTGTCAGCAATTCATTGTACTTTCAGTGTATTTACTTCAGCAAATTATTTAAGATAGTTTTAACAAATCATTTAAAATTATGTATGAAACATTTTCCTTTGTAGTGGTAATTTTCGAAGAAGACCATATATAGAAGGAAAATCATGCAGTAACTGTGCAAAAGGGGACACCTGTGAAAATAAACTGTGTAGTAAGTAAAAGCAAATGTAAAATGCAATACGTAACAGGAAAAAATACAACCACCTACTTGATAAAGAATGTTGCAAGCTTTGTTTTACTCCTCAATGGTAATCTCTCAGGTCTAATTCACAAGTAAGTTAAAACTATTCTTAAGGCCATTTACATTCAGGAAACAAATAGATAGTTCATATTTTACTGACTCTGGACCTCAGTGATCATTATGAAGTCTTCATTTGATTATAGACAGGTATAATTCAGGATTGTAGTTAAATGTATTATTGTTTCTATTGCACTCTGAGATTCTGCTGACTTCATTAATCACACCAAGAAAATCAGCATCTAGCTACACTTTTCAAAATAGCATTTAGCAGCAACTCTCGACTAGTCTCATAGGCCTTCAGAAAATGCAAAGCTACTAATCAGTTGTATTTAGGCTAAAATACTTAAATTGCAGTTACTGAGTCCATTGTGGCCCTTGTAGCCACAGCAAAATTACATTCGAGCATCAATATAGCTGATGCCTATACGCTCGGTAAGCAGTCACAGTAACTGTGGGAAAATTATTCTGGTTCAGTAATTCTTGTAAGAATTTTAAAAGAAATTCTTCTCTGAGGCACATTGTCTTTCTCACCTGGTTCTGTCTGTGGGAAAAGAGACTGCATACTGATTAAATTCTCTAGCTATAAAGGATTTTCCCCATAGCAAATAGAGTGCATTCCTTAAACTGTGTAATTCTTTTAACTCAAGAAAATGAATTAGAGTTATGAATTGCTAAGTATTCATCATATTTTGATGGAGTGAAACGTAAGAGACAGCAGGTCATCTCTCTTCAGAAAGCTCTAGACCTGACAACTTCACCTGCTGGGAAGTAACAAGCTGTAAGTTTCCTGTGGCTAAAGTTAGGACATATGTTTTTAAGTTTTATTTAATAAACTGGGAGCTTGTGGTTTCTGTTTAACAGTTAGTTCTTGTATTTGCTCAATATATACGTTAGTGTAGCTTTAAAAACATTCAGCAGTCATGTAGGTCTTAATTTTTAGGTAGCAGACGCTTCTGAAAAATAGATACAAGGAATACCAGGTTATATCTGATCCCAGGATTAGGCCCCACTTAGGAAACAGTCTATCTCCCATTCTCATCCATAAAATTGTATTTGATAGTATTTACTAGCTCATGTATATTCTGAATATTAAACAGTATATATTATTTTGAGAAAGACAAAGGAGAGGGAGTTCAAACTGAAAATAAAGGGGCTGAAAATATGTCCCTCTCCTCCATCCATGTCATTGTTATAAACAGGAATAGCTTTATGGAAACATTAATATTAGGAAGTGTTTTTTTTTTTAGTTCTTATCAAAATATTTCAGCTTTTATTTTATTTTTAAGGTTTATCAATGGGAATTCTCAGTTTTTTCAAATCCTATTGATTATAAATTTGTTTTAGCTGTCTAGTAAAGATTTAAGGAGAGAGGAATCATGGCTGGCTGGTAAAACGGTTTATTTTTTCCCTTTTTCCAGGAAATCCGGAACGTGATAAAATTATCTGTACGTATTACAATTTTACACTTCTGCTTATATTCCTCAGTTACTTTAAATGTACTTACTCCCAATAAATCTTATATTAATATGCTTATTTATAGATTATTCAAGATGGCACCCCCCTTGGGAGTTCAGAATTGTATGCAATGAGGCTTGTATCACTGTTGTAGTTTTGAGAGCATTGCTGATGTTTCTTGCTTTTGTAGCTGTTTATTTTATCAAAAAACACTTTACAAACATGCATATGTCCACCTAACAGGATCTGAAATACATACTATCTACTGAAGATACTTGCTAATGAATTAAGCAAAAAAAGTCATACTGACATGTCTTTAAAGACAACTGTTTTGACAATAATTTTGTTGCTATTATTTTATGCTCTTTAGAGGAAGCTAACATCCCAAAAAAAGTGAAGTTGTATGTGGGTAAAACCCATATTGGGAAAATGCTAAGCTAAAGATGGTATCTGGTAAGTTTTGGAGCCTTATTTTTAAATACCAAATTTCCCAAAACTGTGACATACTCTATTCCTGGCATTCAAAGAGAAAAGTATGTGTCAATTAAACAACAGTTACAATCCATACTAAGCCAATATTTGAAATCACAATTGCTTAATTTAGATGCCAAGAGAAAGCTAGCATATTACGTACTCAGTCCTGTTTCCTAGAATGACAGAATGTTCTAAATAAAATGTTTCAAGTAAGGAAGATGTTATAGAAAGATGGTTCCTCAGAAGTCTGGATGTTTGTGAAGTTAGTACAACTTTGTATTTATAAGCCAATGCATTTATTGTTCCTCATTCAAAATGTGAAGCTTTAGATTTATTATTATTTTGTTCCTAACTCCCCCTAAACCTTGTGCTTAATTTGATATTTTTTATTCCTTGTTTTAACGTGTACACATACAATATTTCCTGTTTTGTAAGTGTTACAAAGTTTTAATAATAAATTTTCTTTACTTAAGCTTGAAACTTGCTCAGGTCTATTTAATCAACACAGATTTTAATCTTCTATATCCAAGACTTGAAGTCTTTCATTTCACTTTCTCCAAAAGACAGATGAAATTTATACAAGAATCTGAAGCTGTTTTTCTCACTAGTATAGCAAACTATAAAATAGATTTTTTTTCGTGATTGTATTTTGTCTTTTCTAGTGAATGCCAAATGACTGTGTGAAAGTTCATTGTTATTAAGTAATGTTTACCTTTATTGTAAAATGGAAAAATACCCCCCCCACCACAAATTCTGCTATTTTTTTAATGTTCAGAACTCAAATTGAGCTTAAAGGAAGCTTCTGTGAGTTCGACTTCAGGAACTGATTGGTCTTATACTTTTTTCTCTGTGTGTGAGTGACAATTTAGGTCTAAAACATTCCAAGTCATTATCTAAATCTATACTGATAATTCCATTGATTATATTAAAAAAAACGTTATAAGTCTCAAAGAAAATAATATAGGTCCTTACTTAAGATTAATGTAAAATTGGGCACGTGGTAGGTATTTCTTCTGGAAGTCTTCTAATCTAAAATTACTAAAATACAGAACAGATTTTTCAAATACAAGTTTTATTATTTAAAACTTGGATTACATTCTCAAATGTAGAAGCCTAATATTATATACCTAAAGCCATAAACAGGTGGCTCCTACATAGAAAATTCTGCTTTATGAAAGTTCCTGAGCAGCAGCCTTTCCCACTGGTTTACCTGGAAGTTGCTGATATTCACCATCTCTGAAGATAAAGTCATTATTTAGATGCTGTATTAGGGTTGAAAAGCTTACCTCAGCGCTAGATTTCAGATGTCTGTAAGGAAAAAAAGTTTCCTTAGTACCTGAAATACAAAATTTGGTACTACAATAAAGCTCTTTCAAGTTTTAGTGTGTTAATATCGCATAGTTTCAGGATGCTGCTTTTTTACAAACAAAACCCCCCATTTACATTCAGTTATTAAAAAAAGTTTTCCTGCTTGTAGCTGTGACAATAGCCCAGAAGAAATTTCATATGTAACACAGTAATTCCTATCCCTAAGAATAACTGTCCTTCTTTTCATTTAGTAACTCCGTTACTGTTAGGATTGTAACAATCAGACTATGCCTTGCAGAGAAGGCAAAGTTGAAGAGCTCTGCAGTCTCCCAGAGCTTTAGAAGAACCTCAGTTCCTACTGCCCGTATTTATGCAGGCTGATAGCAGACCTTTCATCTGAGATACGGTTTTAGCGTTTTTCCTGAGCTAAGCAGTCTGGAATTCGCAGCACTGAATGATGTGCAGATAGTGATGCCATCAGATCCTGTTTCAATAAAGGAAGTCGTTTTCCATCCATGAAAATATTTTTTCATTCTGCTTTCCTGAAGTTGTGACACTAGGTTTCTGTCCTCAATGCTGGTTCTTGCGGTGTCCACACAAAATACATATAGTTTGCCACGTTCCCTTATTTGGTGCCTTTGGGAAGAAATCTATGAATGGCTGAGAAGATAGTTCATTCCAAGATCCCCTTTTTAGAAACACCGTGGATGTGGACTGTAATGCCTTGCTGTATCTTCTCTCAGGAGATTCCCGGGTACTATTCTGTAGTATTCCAATAGTATTGTGGCGGTTCTTGAACTTTCACACTTCCATACTGCTGCTGTGCACCAACCATTTCTGGTGTTATCCTGTGAAAAGCAGCTTAGGATGGACAGCAGAAAAGCCACCTCATTTTTCAAATGCCTTGGATTTAAAAAGAAAGAAACAAATGTGACACATGATAGTAATTTATGTTCAAGAAATTTAAATCGTGTGAAGGGCAAGGAAGGTAACCAGAGATCCTGCCCAGCTAGGCATATACTTGTAATCTGTAACAAGCTTCCTGTATCTGTGGTGTGGAAATCATGCTAAATCCTTCGTCCTGCACAACCTGCTGAAGCTTTGGCTTCATCAAGGAATCACAGAATCACAGAATGGTTGACGTTGGAAGAGACCTCTGGAGGTCATCTGGTCTAACACTCCTGCTCAAGCAGGGCCGCTTAGACCTTGTTGCACAGGCCCATGAGCAAACGGCTTCTGGATGGAGACTCTGCAGCCTCCCTGGGCAACCTGTGCCAGTGCTTGGTCACCCTCGCAGTAAAAAGTTTCCTGATGTTCAGGGAGAACCTCCCGTGTTCTGTTTTGTGCCCATGGCCTCTTGTCCTGTAACTGGGCACCGCTGAAAAGAGCCTGGCTCTTGTCTTCTGTATGCCCTCCCTTCAGGTCATTATATGGTTCAAGAGGCTGCTGTCCTCCACAGCGCTATACTGCCTATCCATCTGCCCTTCCCAGTCTTTCACAGAGCTATCACTAAAGGGAGGAGCCATCCTCGGGTGAGTGCTTCCCACTTAACCTTATCCTTTGGTTGAGGGAAGCGAGTGAAACAGGCCGTCCTTGAGGGGCAAAGTAGATGTGATAAAGGGCCACCTTGACTGGCAGGAGGTGGCACCAACCTCTTGTGCTTTGGTCCGATGATGTCCTGGTACGTTGTTCAGAGAATGCAGCAAGCAGTGCAGTGTGATTTTGCTCAGTTAGGCTAAGGGGCATAGATGCAGTAAGCAGCACTGTGCAAATTCTCCTAACCAAAACTACAGTAAAACTACCTGCAGTCCAACCACATACTGATGGCCTCCCCTGTTAATTGTGAGGCTCTTTACAGCCTCATTGTTACAAAATAATTGTCAGATTTATTTTTTTTTAGCTTTTAATAAATACAAAATAGTTTATTGCAAAATAATTCTTGTGGAAATCCGGTACCACCACCATCCTTTCATTTAACCTGTTTTCTACCCAGAGGTGAGACTGTGTAACAGAAGTAGCAATGCATGTCAGAATATTAGTTTATTCATGGGTCTGGAATCACAAGGGATCTTGCAGCTGCCGAACCCTATGGACAGAACAAGAAAACCCAACAGGTCCACCCCTGTTTGTTCAGCTGAACCTGGTAAGTCAAGAACAAACAGATTCTCTCCCCGACACAAGTAACAGTACTCTGGGGGGTAGCTGATGATTTGAGGACAAAATTAAATGTAATTTTACAGATTCCCAGGCATCTGTAATAATCTGTAATCCACCAGCCTTTATTCCTTTGACTGAATCGTATATTAGGGAAAAATTGAAAATCTAAGGTCTTATTTTTCTGTCCATTTTAAACTCAAAGTGGGTGAGAAGTGAGAAAGGGGTATGTAAACGTGGGCATTTTTTCAAAATCATTGGGCTGTACAGCTTCTTGCCCATACCCAGCTCATTGTGCTAAATTTCACTTGAGATCCATGCAGGGACAGGCAAGGCTTGTATTGTCCGGACAAATAGAATGTGACATCCAAATCCAAAAGCTTAATTTTCACCTGGTTTACAAGATCCACTGATTAATGCTGGCAAAGAATTATCACTCTCTTTTTGTGAAAACATCGTTTATCGATGCTTGGGGGCAGGCTGGACTTCTGCTTTAATTACAGATGGAGTCACTAGATGGAGCCAGAGTCATCTCTGCAGGAAAGCATCTTGCAACCTTGACTATCCCGGGTATGTCAAAATTTCCTACTTCATGAAGATCTCAGTTCACTTTCCAAGCACAGAATTTCAGCTGCACGCACGTATAACTGCAAGATCACTGCGTTGCTAAATTAGTGGTGCAGTTTTAGTGTGATGATAATTTTTGTGCAAATTGCATGTAGTTGTAATATAATCGTAGTTTTACATTCTCTACCTGACCAAAGGCTTTAGATTCGCATAGATTGCATGGGCATTATTAGAAAAGAAAAAGAAAGAGAAAATTTACTTACTTACTTTCGAGTTTCAGGGTAATATTCAGCTGGAGGAAGAATAACTGGCAGTAAACTGAGCTCAGTTGGCCCTGGTTTAGAAAAGAGGCAAGATGACTTTCAAGGGAACAAAGCAGTGGAGAGGCCTTCTATGTTCAGTGTAGCAGCAGGGGAGAGGGCCATTCACCGTAGTGAATCTACACTGTCATAATTTGATCTAAGGATCTCTCCATTACCTGGTGTTCCACACACACCCCATACTGCCCGTGGCTCCTGGATGGTACCTTGTGGGCTTCAGGAATGCACATGGTGGATTGGAAGGTCTTTGTAGCCCAGAAGCAAGCAGCTGATGGGAGAGACCAACCTCTGTCCTCTGGTAGGACAGAAGGTAATGACACCCACAGGTAGAAACCTCCCTCCCAAGATCCCCTTCACCATCCCAGCCTGACCAGCAGTCACCAATGCCAGCAAGAGGCATGTACATTTTAAAATGTCCCACCACAGCTGAGGGCCCTACCACCTTTGCCAATGCCCACACACAGTTTCTAGGATAGAGCATGACAGCAGAAGAGAACAGAAATGATGTCTACTAGACAAGGGACCTTGGCACCGATAGCGGCACACCAGAAGGCAGAGTCCGCAGGGAGGTGAGAGTTTGAGGTGACTGGTACCGCCTCTTGCATCTTTTCATCAAGGAGATGACAGGACCAAAAGTGTCCTGCACACAGCTTGGTGTGCCCATGGAGAAAAAGAAAGTGGCCAATCTCCTCCTGCTGACCACTTCGGCTTGGTCTTTTTTAAACAGAAATAATTTTGTTAGAGAAAAAAATGGTGATCTTACTGTTAGAGTTTCAAAGCACAGGAAACTATTCTAAAAAAAAAAATAAAAAGGAGGAAGAAAAGATAATACTTGTTCAGGGCCCTCTCTGCCCAGGTCTTTTTTGCCTCTGGGAGCTGCTTATTGGTAAGGGCTGTGTTAAGCCTGTCCAACAAGAATAATTGGAGGTCGCCTTTTTGTTTCTTTCCCAAAAAATCTCAAACACCAAAAGGTCCCCAGCCACACTTTTTTGCCTCCTACAGCTGCCCGTACCTTCATGAAATTGGTCAAGAAATCATGGCAGGGCTAGGAGGAGGGTGTGGAGAGCTAGAGATGCACAGACATCCATACACAGAGAAGTATTTCATTATACGCTTCCCATCGATGGCACAGATAGGTACAGCTGTGGTGGTGTTGGAGGGCTACAGCTCCTTCAGCCTATCTGAATTAGGTGTACGGATCGTTACAAGACCCTCTGAAGCAAATCAAGGGTATTATTTAAGAGGGAAAAGCCATCACGCAAACAGAGAAGGCAACATCAGGATGGTAATTTCCGCAAGTGTTTAGCAGGATAAGGCCTGACCTGCAGAACTGAGCAGGGAATCAGACCTGTGAATTGTTGTTTTCAATCATCTACAACATATTTTGTCTGTAAACCTACCTAAATCTGAGTTACAAAACCTTAGCTCTTAAAACATACGGTTGTTCTTATGCTCTTGCATGTTTATACAATTTGGTGGAGCTTTGAAAGAAATTCAACCAGCTTGTAGAACAGTTGGTGAGACAAAACAAATCCCGACGCAGCCCACCTCACCTCCCCAACAAGGGATCAGACTTGGAACGTTACACCAGCAGTGCTAATCCTATCGCCGCTCTCTTTCCAGGAGCACGGGAAGTTCCTCCGGTGATTTCAGGCTATCAGATAACGGCAAATGGCTAAGGAAGGAGAGAATCAACACCTGCTCAAGCTTGGGATTTCCAAATTGTACTTTTGTTGTACACCAAACCAGGTCAGAAGGTGTGTTCTGCAGCAAACTGCTGTTGAGGAACTTTTTTTTCTTGTATTGAGGTCAAATTTCTATATACGCAGCTTCCCTCATTCTGTTTTGGAATAAAGAGTCATTCTGAAATGGAAGCAAGGTCCTGCAAAATAATTGTGACTGAGCTGGTATGAGTAAGCCATACTGTAGGAAGATCAGCTGAACAGCAGGTTTGTATTTTGTCAAAGCTTTGTTTTTTATGGCTGATGCAGGTTTTAGGAAAGCTGTTCTTCAGCGTCTCTTCAGATAAGACCTACAAGCGCAGAATGGTTTGGCAGTCGACCAGAATGGAGTGTGCTCAAAGAAAAGGCAGAAGTATACGTGGAGCGGTGCTCCTGGCTAATACGCGTGGCAGATGCCAGTTTCACGGTTCACCCTTTGACAGCCAGCGATGATGTCAGGCTGAGCTGCACCTTATGAAGCAATTTTTCTTCCTGTTACTTTGACACTTTCAAGTACCTCCACACCCAGAGGACAACCTCTGAAGAACTGCTTGCCGGTATTATCTCCACCTAAGAGATTTTTCTTGTAAAAACTTAGAAAAAAAAAAATACTGGAAGTATTGAAGAGTTATGCAAATCACATTTTTCTTTGCTGCATTGTTCTTGCTGGATCTCTTCGCTTGCTGTCATGCGTATCCGCAATATCCCTTGCCTGACATAGAAGATGCAAAGTTCATTGAAGACTGTGTGAGAGCTCACAACAAGTTGCGATCCAAGGTGAATCCACCAGCCAGCAATATGCTTCGCATGGTAAGGAGGCGTTCGCGATCTGTTTGAAAACTAATACAGATTGTGCTGCTGATTTAGCCCATCTTATTCTTCATTTGCCTTGTGATTTTCTTTTCCGTTCTGTCAGTGATTTTTGTACTATATATGTTAGTTTGTCGTGGGAAATAGAAAAGATATTAATTTTCACAGTATTGTTCAGTTTTAGTAATTTGAAGGGAATTCTTTGTTTAGGGATGGATGGCTACTCCAAACTTCAGCTAGAGGAAAAAAAAAAAAAACCTATTGCAAAAAATAGTGTTCAGTTCTCAGCATTTCATTTACCTCTTTCTAAGAAAGATAGTAATCTGTTTTGTGTTAGACTGGTTTCATACAGGGAAGCTGCTTGGTATTACAAAGCTGCTGAATAGGCAATCAGCACAACAGGATTTGTTGAAAATCTATCAGCTCCCCTCCTTTCCTCCAATCTAGAACAGCTGTTGAAGAAAGGGGGATTTGCCAGGGCATCCATTTAGATACCCAATCTTCATTTGCTGTAGCCGGGTTTGGGGAGTAGGGATGCTAATACCTGGGGTGGAAAGCAGAGCTTCTTATATATATAATGAGTACCGGAACAGGCCATGGATAGGTCTCAGCTTGTTCGGTGGAATAGATGAGGAAGAAGGTGGATGGATAGCTGAGGGAGGTAACGCCAGTCAGTTTCTGTCATTACTCTGAGCCCTCCAGCAGTGCAGCGTAGCTGCAAAGGAAGTTAAATGCATAACCGCATGCACAACATGAATCATTTCTATGACAGGAAATTCATTGTAAAGGGGTAAAATTCAGACTACTCGTGATTTTAATTTCTTGCCATTTTAAAAAACAATGTTTAATTTAAAATGCTAGTGCACATGAGCGAACTCAGCTGCTCAGGGCAAAGATCCAGCAAGCCTGGAATAAGAGCAGGACAAATATACAGAAACCTCTTGAATCAAAGGTGTTGCATTGTATTCAAAAGCTCTTGATGGATTTTTCTTGTATCTTTTTTTTTTCAACCTTGAGCTCATGCAGGTTTTTATCATCCCTAGCATCATGTAGCAAAGTGCTGCACAGCCTAACCACGAGTTGCATGAAGATGTCTCCTTGCGTTTGATTTGGACATGTAAATTCCTAGCTTTGTTTGATAGTCTCTGGTCTTTGTATTGGAAGGAGCAAGTAATCATTGCTTATTTACCTGCTTCACACAAGATGCCCAGCTGCATCTGAACAAAGCTGCAGAGCAGTCTCTGTTGCTTTATGAAAGCCCTCCATAGTTGAGGACGGTCGTCCTCCTCCAGGTTCTCTCTGCCCTTTCCAGTTCTAGCGTCCCCTTCTTAAGGTGAGGTGCTGCACGCAGTAGTTAACAGGACTTACACAGTGGTGTAATTATATACCTGGTTTTATTCTCCATTCCTTCTCAAGGAATTTCTAACACGTTATTTGCTTTTTAGACTACTTCTAAACATTGATTTACAAGTGGTGATAGCCAGCTCCAAACCTGTCATTGCAAACACAGAGTCAAAATTGTTTGGTTGTGGGTTTTTTTTTTAAACACTCTCCTTAACTTACATTTCTTTGTACGGAATTTTACCTGCCATTTTATTGCCTGGTCGTTCAGTGGCATACAATCTTTCCGCAAGCCTTGCAGACAGGTTTCTCAAATTATCATTTGTGCCACTCAGGACGCACTCAGGGAATGGTTCCTCCTCAGCCCGGCAGAGATGAGTGAGCCTTTTAGTTCCTTTGGCCACGCACTGAGGAAGGAGAAGAGCAAAGAGGCAGAAGGGGCTGGGGGAGGGAGCAGCTGTGACTCTTCTCCTCTTCTCCGTCCTGGCCAGCAGAACAGAATTCCTCTCTGGTCTAGTGATAATTGCAAAGTGCAAATCCCAGGACAGCCAACAGCTCTCAGGCATAAAGTCCCTCAAGCCCCTCTAAGGCTGAGGCCTTCACCCAGTTGCCTCCTCTCAGGCCACGCAGCTTAAAGACTGCAGTCCAGCTCTAAATATTTTAACAAGTCAGATACCACGGGACAGTGGGTAGATACTATGTGTCCTGCAATATCTAAGGGAGAAAGAAGAAAATAAATTTGTTGCGGGAGTAGAAATGTCAAGTCAGGGAAAGAAACTGAATGCAGGGATGGGAAGCAGAAAAAAGGGGAAAAGAATCCTTACAAGTTTCTTTTTAAAAATGTTTTAATTCAGCGAGGTCACTGCAGTGCAGGTCATATTCTGTTTTCTTCCTTTTCTACAGTCCTGGGATGCTGCTTTAGCTAAGACTGCCAAAGCGTGGGCAAAGAAGTGCAAGTTTAAGCACAATATCTACCTTAAAATGCAGGGGAAGGTGCACCCCACCTTTAATCCTGTTGGAGAAAACATCTGGACTGGCACAGCCACCATCTTCTCCGTGGATGAAGCTCTCAGTGACTGGTTTAATGAAGTCAGCAGCTATGATTTCAACACCAATAGCTGTACTGGCATGTGTGGTCACTACACCCAGGTGAGTCTTACATGCCCAGTGGTTTATAATGTAATGGTTTCACAGAAAATCCAAGCACAGGTTTGAAATGGACCTCTTTGGAATAGGGAATTACAGCAGGGGTTTTCACCCCCTGGTTTATTGCTGCATGAGATTGGAAATAACTGTTCCGAGCCCCAGGGATGTCCGAGTCCTATTTTCAGTAATGTCGCAAAGGGATTATCCCCTGACGATTTCATGTTTACAGGGGAGCCGGATAATAAATGCAAAAACATCTCTTGATCAGTCGTTTGTCGAAGCTGCCCTTTGGGTTGTCGGCGTTGCTCCCGTGTTGTCTGTTTTAAACTTCCACAAGAGCCTTCCCTTCTCCTCCCTCCCTTAACGCCGTTGCTCTTTCGGTGTTCAAACAGGTGCATTACATGTTTCCCTTTGCCCTTCAGGTCGTTTGGGCAGAGAGTTACAAAGTTGGCTGCGCAGTTCACTTCTGCAATACCGTTGAAAATTTTCCAGGGCTCTTCCGAGCAGCACATTTTGTTTGCGACTATGGTCCAGCGTAAGTTAATTATGGCATTTGGGATTATGGGGTTTTAATTTTTAAGTATCCTATAGCTGACCCGGTATCAGATGCTAACAATGATGGGAGCAGTCGTAACAAATTTCAACAGAAGCTATGCCCACATGTCACCGGTCTGAGGGAAACTTCCCCCAGCCATTAAGAGCAGAAGCTGCTGGACTTAGTCGGAGCTGCAGAAAATCTCTTTGTAAAAAAGCAGGCAAGCAGATCATAGCTGAGAGCGCTCATCTTAACCGAGATGGTGGAATAAAATCTGTTTTGACTTCAGTCTCTGCAGAAAAAGTAGGGAAGATGAAAGCTTTCCGTTTGAGAAAGATTACATCTATCTATGGCCCCACCCAAACTTCAAACAAGACATTTTAATTGAAAAAATGAAAGGAAGGCAGTCCTCCAGTTTATCTCATACCTTGTAAATTCTGGATTTACCTTTTACAGATTTTCTTTAAAATACAGATGGGTAATGAGGGACTAGAGGCAGATTCTTGTATGCTTACGCAGTATTACCAGAGAAGTCTCTTTAATTTCAGATGGCGAGTCACCAGGTAGCTGCTCCCCATGCCAGTGAGAGCTTTAATCTGATCTAAAAGGAATGTCAAACAATTGCAATGACCAGTTTTTGGATAAAGGGATTTCCCCCCCCATAGTAGCTTTACATGTTAAATTATTCTAACAATGAGATGAAACCATGTATTTAAATTGCTTTTCAAACGACTGAGCTAACAAAATACTGTTCTTCTGCTTTGCAGGGGGAATTACCCAAGAAAACCATATAAAGTAGGACGACCGTGCAGTGGATGCGGTAATGAGAAATGCGTAGACAAGCTCTGTGGTAAGACCAAAGTGATCAACTAAGAAAATTGCATAGAAATAGAAGTGGCATAATTATCCGTGGAAATACAACAGTGAGTCAATTTGCACCGAGTAAGTACATAGAGGGTCTGCAGCCCACCACACAGCAACAGCGCCAAACCCTGGTAAGGATAGTATAAGAAGGAATTAATCAGAATATTTTGCTGTTGAAGGCTCTCAGACATAGAAGGCAGAGTTTCTGATGGAGTATCAGTTAGACTACTTTCTGCCTTTTATCTGATCAGGAAGTCATATATAAACTTTAGCTCCAACCATACTGTCTCTGGTTCTTTTTTCCCTAGCAGAAGTAGTATGCTTAACTTCTTTCTAGCTTGTTTAGTACCTCCTATCATATTTTCCAGAAAACTATAGTTTCTGGAAAGTGAACCAATAATGAGATTATACCGAAAAGCACACTTATTTCTAACTGCCGCAATTTGCTGAAGTACAGCAGTGGGAGCTTGTTTTTCCACAGCAGTTTGCAGCTGTGGACCTTTATGTCATTACACCTAGTCCCAAATTAGTCCCAAACAGTGTTTTAAATAGAGATTAAAGGACATGCAGCAATGTCTAAAGTTAAATACGAATTTTATACAGAGGTTTAATGGGGATTGTGTCTACTAGCCAGGCTCTAGATAGCTTCAGCTGAAGAAATAATTGAGCATTTGGTATCCTTATTTCCTTCTGTGATATCCTGTCTGACTCATCTTGAGGTCTCAGACTGATGCATCACAGGAAAACTAGAAACATCTCAAAGACTAGGGGGAGGGAGAGGGGGGAAAGAGCTTTTAAAAATTAAGTGCTAGATCCTACAACTCGTTTTACCATATTCTCCTATAGGGCAAATCAGCAATTCCAATAGAATGCACACAGGCAATCCTGCAAATGCGTCAAAGCTCTTAGTAAAGGTGTATTTGTGTGATAAATTTAGTTGTTATGTTTGTATGTCCATAACTACTTAAATTTGTTTTGTGTATCAATTTTTTAATAAATTCCAAGTTTTGTTTTTTATTTGCTATTCCCTCCTCCCCGTGACACAAATTCTTCCTAAGGCAGCTACTTCTTTTCTGCTTCTCTTACAATTCAATAAAAAATAAGAGCCCCACGTCAGCCGGGAACACACTGTTGGTGGCCTAATTGCCCCTTGCAGGATGTTTTAAGCACTGACTGGCATTCTCAGTGCAATCAGCTGGGCAGCAGCAATGGGTTTCCTTTTTAAATTAACAACCACCACTGAATGCTACTCACGTTTATTTCCTTTTCTTATCTCTCTACAGAAAATACAGAACGTGAGAACCTGATAAGTACGTATCAAATTGTTCTTGATTGCTTTCCTCTAACTATGGCTGAGTCTGATGGGTCTTAATACCTGTTTCTTCACTGTTTTTCAGATTATGCCTACTGGCATCCGGACTGGGATACACAGCCGCAGCCACCACGGCCCCGTCCCCCCAAGCCTCCCACGCCACCGTACGTCCCCCCTGCTGAGCATCCGCGTCCCTCTTGTGACCAGTACTGCATTAGTGTTTCAGTTTTAAGGCCACTGTTTTTGGTACTGAGTACTGGTGCTGTTCTTTTAGTACAACAGCGGTTTCCACACACTTTTTTTTATGAATAATGATCAATTAAGATACTGATAGTGATCCTACCGCTGTATTACTCTCAGAGAATTGCACACATTTGCAAAAAAAACCCTCGGTCGTCTCTCCATTATCCTTGTGATGTTTATCCAGCATAGAAAAGGCTGCCTCTTCACTCAAGGCAAGTTATAAGTGGCTGCGCATAGAACTTGTGTAATTTATTGGCAGTAGCCGTAACACGCGTCTTTGTCTGCACGAGCCTTTTAGCTCTGGCTCAGGAGTAGCTTGCTAGAGGGACCACGTAGACTATATATTGCTATACATGCTAACAAGCCTCCTGGGGACCTGGAGCATCACAAAGACATGTCTGAAGTGGCACAGCAGATCCAAAAGAAGCAATAACTCATCTCCATTAACCTTCAATCCAAGACATCGCTTTCCCCAGATAGTGGAGATTTAACTGTACGTATTATTTTTAAGAATAAAAAGAGTAAAGCTTATCCTTTACTCTATTTAGCCTACGTGTATCACTCTCCATTAAAGTTTCTCTGTTGTCAGTTGTACTATTCTGTTCTTCTCCTCACAGAGTTAAGCTTTGTCCTCCATGGCTAGAAGAACATCAGGGAAAGTTGATAGACCAAGGATTAAGATGGAGTGTCAATGGGGAGAGCTTAATTTTAGGATGTGAGATGGTGACAAATTCTGAAATGCAGAGTAAATGACAGCCGTCCTGAGCTTGCAGGGAGAGAAAGGAGGGGGGAGGGGGGAAGCAGGGAGAAAAACAGGAGAGGGAAGATGAAATGGGCCTAGAACAGATTCTGGTTTGGAAATGGAAGATCTCAGCCTCATTAAAAAAACACAAACTGTTGATGGATTTAATTTGTTTTTAGACACATTTAGGCCTGACCCCTACTGTTCCTGTATATATTTGTTAGTAAGAGAAACAAGCCCGTCTTTCAAGCTAAGAGAGAGTGGCTGATATTAGCAATGCATAACTGTGCTATCAATATTTAAAGCTGTTTCTCCTCCTTTATATTAGCCCTAATGTTTTGAGAACACCGTGACTCAAATTCTGAGCCCCACTGCACCTCTGAAGGATCATGGCATCCCACAGAATAAAAATGAGCCCCAAATGTTTGGCCTCTTGTCATATGCTGCAAAATATCACCATGTAAGAAGATACATATTTAATTTCACAATTGTCTGTTCTTGTCTGCTGCCATCTTTCCTATCTAGCAACAGCAAGTAGGCTGGGGGCAAGTGGTTAGGAATGGGACACAGGTGGGACAGCTGACCCGAATTGACCAAAGGGATATTCTGTAATATACAACGTCACATTCAGCAAAAAACCAAAAATGGGGTAGAAGAAGAAGAAAGGTGGGGGGTTGGCTTCCAGGGTGGCCATTGCTCAGAGACTGTCTGAGCATCAGTCTGCCATTAGGGGTGGAGAGTGATTGCCTTTGCATCACTTGGGGTTTTTGGTTGTTTGTCATCCTCCCCCCACTTCCCCCTTTCCACACATACTAAGCTGTCTTTATCCTGACCCATGAGATTTCTCACTTTTCTTCTTCCTGTTTTCTCCCCCCATTCTGCTGGGGAAGGGGCAGTGAGCGAGCAGCTGGGTGGATGCTTGGCTGCTGACAGGGGTCAGCCCACATTATTCTGGTCTAAAAGAAGTGGTTCGCAGGGTTGTTGTGAGCACAGTGTTTCTCATCCATGATTCCCTCAGAAGGCCTTTTCACCTCTAAGGAGTCTCCCCATGAACAGCTGGAGGTGTTCGACCCATAGGACCTAATGTGTGCTGGTGGGGCTGCTGTTACAAGCTCACAGTGTGACCCCGCATCACCAACCTGAATGTGGCCTTGCCACCAGTTCCAACACCTACAGGACTGCATGCACAGAAGTGATAACTGGGACCTACGCCCAGGTGTTCAAAGGATGCAGAATCCTAAAATGAATCCTGGAGTGGGAAGAAACCCAACCTCATTCCCACAGAGATGTCCAGGTTGGGACTGTGGGAAAGTGCCTGAGCTTGACGGACAAGTGATAGTTAAGGGCAGTGTGAGGAAGAGGGTGGTGATGGTGGCGGGTCTGAGCAGGGAGCATTGGGCACCCGAGGCAACATGCACGGGACATCAGCTCTCAGCTCCTGGCTGTGAAACCCAGTGTGGGTGCTGGGTACCTGGCATGAGACACCACCAACCTTCACGGTGCCCAACTCTGCTGGGGGCTTGCGTTGTGGGGAATGGATTATGAATTGCTAAAGCTTGGGAGGAGAAATTGATAGCAACACATAGCACAAGGGTGTGATCACAGGAGAAACCCATCAATAACTGCAGCATATTTAAATTGCAGTTCTCAGCCAAACTAACCCCTTCAATAACTCGATGTACAACCAAAGAGACTGTTCATACTGTAGTAAAAGTCACGGTTCAAATCAGTTATTTCTTATGGCATTCTGGCTCAGAGTAACAGCCTTAACAGCAATGCTATTTTCAGGAAAAGCAGAAAATTTAACCAAAACTTTACTGCAAGCCGTAGTGATTGCTATGGATGGGATGGTGGGGGCCAAAGAAACAAAAACAAAGAAGCTCAAAGGGCAGGAAGGAAGAAGCTTGCCCACCACAGTTAAAGAAAGAAAGGAAAAAAAAGAGAGAGAGACAAAGCTGCCACAGCTCTGATGCGAACTTGTAGCTTAATTTCCTTATTCTCGTAGCAACGCTCCTGAAATATGACTCATTTCCTGTGACCAACGCCATACTCAATTACCATGGCTAAGATAAGTCCTGCCCACAAGCCTTCCAAGCAAAACGCTGCTGGTGGAGCTAAAACCACCTCGTACAGCTGAAACACTCCGCTCTTAAAGCTGGAAGACCAGAGGCTGAGAATCATGACAAGCAGATTTTCTGCTTGTGTGCTGGCTTTACTGCACTTCTGTCCTTCCTCTGACTCCTATGAACCACCGACATTGCCTGATGTTGGAGATCCAAAGTTTATTGAGGAATGTGTGCAAACCCATAACAGATTCCGGTCTGGAGTGAATCCACCAGCCAGCAACATGCTCTACATGGTAAGGGGATCTTCATGACTTACGTGCAAGCGTGTAGTGTTGTGGTGGTGTTTATGATTCTCAAAGATTGGTTTTGCGATCAAATGCAAAAAAAAAAAAGAAAAAAGGAACACCCCCCCCAACCTCCTGGGGTCATAAGAGCTGCTTCTTTCTAAAGCTGAGAAAAAGGCTGTGATTATCAGTTGGCTTTACACGATCGGGTACGCGTATAGTTTTGCCTGGCTGAATTTCCTGATTTGAAACCCAAGATTTCAACCCTCAACTTAACGCTGTCGTTTTGTGCTGTGAAAAGCCTCCTCGCTCCAAGGCACCGCCGCTCAACAGCCCGGGGTGTAATTTATGTGCAGACCTAAGCACAACCTTTCATACTTGGAGTCAGCAAGGGCAGAGACCGCTGCCAAACGACGTCGGAGAGCTTTCTCTAAGCTTTCCTTGAGAGGCTCTCACGGGCTGAGCCAAGAGAGCAGCTGTTCCTAGGTGCTGGGGCTGCAGGGGAAGCCAAAAAGCAACAAGTGCAGCAGGAGCCAGCGCTGGAGGGATCAGGTCCCGCACCGCTGTGCCCCTCCTGCCTTCTCCCCAGCCACATCAGGGGGCAATATGTGCAGCCACCGTGCACAAGGTAGCCTGTCATGATTCAAAATACACCCCAAAGTGGCCATGTGTCATTTCAGGTGGCTTGTGACACTCGTCTCTCTGCTGGGCGGCACATGGAAAACCCAGCAAGGAGGAAGCTGTAAATGTGTGCCCGAATATGGGCTTATGGCTGAGAAGCTCATCTCTGATTTGTGAGATGCTCACTTCCAGTAGCTTGAGAGCTGTTGCTTGCAACATCCATCACCTTTTGTGCTTTGACTGGGTAGTACTTGAGATACCATGTTTCTTCTTGGGATAATCACAGAATCATAGAATCATAGAACGGTTTAGGTTGGAAAGGACCTTGAAGATCATCGAGTTCCAACCCCCCTGCCATAGGCAGGGACACCTCCCACTAGACCAGGTTGCCCACGGATCTCTCAGATGGACCATAGTGATTGTCCTAATTCTGATCTCTGCTCCTCTTTCTTACTATCTCATATGGTCCCCACCAGAAGAGGACATAACACCCCATTTGAAATTAAAAAAAAAAAAAAAAAAAAAACTCATTTTCCATTTCTGGTTGTCAAACACTAAAAAAAAGCAAGCTCGAGTTGCAAGCCTGACAGGAAACGATTTAGTTTCTCTTCTAGATGTGTCTTTTACTGCAGCTTTCTTAGTGGGGCACCCTGAACTTCCAGTACGTATTGCTCCAAACTCTGTTTTCTAGATTTCTTTACTGGCCCTACACTAACAAAATCTTGCCATGATGTATTAAAAGAGTGGTATTCATCTTTTCAAATTGTGCCTAAATTTTCCTTTTGAAAAATTAAAGAACTGAAATCTGAAAAAAAAACCAGCCTAAGAAACAAACATAGATTATTACAAATAAAACAAGTAAGTTACACAGTAAGTTTCTTTTAAAGCACTGCAAAAAACCTAGTCTTAAGTATGACCTCTCTCAGGAACAATTTAATGTGGAGAAAGCAGTACAATACACGATAAAATCTATTATGAAAGTAGAATCATAAAAAGTAAAAGCATTGGAATTGAAAACAGTGTATTTCTTCATTTTTTAATGGCGTTTAGCATTTCAAAAATGAGGAAAAGAAGATGACTTCTTTATTTCATAGGGAACTTCTGTTTGTTGTAGATAACTGTCCACCAAGATATATAAAAAAGAAGACTATGAACTCAGCACATTTCCACATTTTGGAAAAAATAATTTTTAAAAGAAAATACAAGACAGAAACTCCTTTAACTGCAAGTAAGAAAGCCCAACCATCTCCATTTGTAATACATTTATTATAAAATGAGAATGCTGATCTAACATTTTCTTACCTGACAAATGCGACCCCTTTCCCATTCACCCAAGGCATTTCTTAGATCTGTTCCAAGGCTTTTCAAAACCAGCAGAAAGACTCTCACCAGCTTCTTCAGGGACTCACAACAGTCTCCTTTGACTTACTGCTGCCTCACATCACTTTTCACCAACCATATGATCAATTTTCCCTCTCTAAATCACTGAGCAACTCATCTGAGTTATGAAACCAAAACTGAGAAATAGTTCATGGGGGGAAAAAAATTGTAATTACCATTTTCTCAAACAGCAATGATATCCGTATGCAAACCTCCCTGTCCCATTTCCCCCATGCAGTTTAGTCCAGACCTCTTTGCATAAATGCAGTTTCATAAGCAAATAAGAAGTATAACTATAGTTAAACTAAAGATCATTCTGAACTATGAATTTCTCCACATTGCTTTTTCGACCATCAGCCAGTTTAAGCATTCACACAAAAAAAGGGAAGTACATTTAAAGTTATTAATTTATCTTTAAACCTATTTTATGTATACCTTTATGGAACCTTAGACTTCACATTAATACTATTATAGGATGAAGAAGAAAAGAGATGGACGAACTCTTAAAAAGCAGAATGGGAAAAACAAGGTCGTGAAGCACTAAGGTGCATCGACCAACTGCCATAGATCTTTCAGCATGGTCTTCTTGCCACCTCAGCGCATTGCCAAGACGTAAACCGCAGCCTCTGTCTTAACTTGCAGTAATGCTGGGACTGGAGGATAACTTCTGTACAATGCCACATTGTGTTCATTGCCCTTAAAAGTTATCGTCTGAGGAAATATCATAGAATCATAGAATCATAGAATCATAGAATGGTTTAGGTTGGAAAGGACCTTGAAGATCATCGAGTTCCAACCCCCCTGCCATAGGCAGGGACACCTCCCACTAGACC
>VUYV01000313.1:769298-844657 GCA_008711295.1 Anarhynchus alexandrinus
GCACATTGCTGGCTCATGTTGAGCTTCTCGTCGATCAGCACACCCAGGTCCTTCTCCTCAGTGCTGCTCTCCAGCCATTCCCCGCCCAACCTGTAATTGTGCTTGGGATTGCCCCGACCCAGATGTAAGACCTTGCCCTTGGCCTTGTTGAACTGCATGAAGTTGGCTTGGGCCTACCTCTCCAGCCTGTCCAGGTCCCTCTGGATGGCATCCCTCCCCTCCAGTGTGTCTACCTCACCAAACAGCTTGGTATCATCGGCAAACTTGCTGAAGGTGCTCTCGACCCCACTGTCCATGTCTCCGACAAAGATGTTGAACAGTACAGGTCCCAGCACCGACCCCTGAGGAACGCCACTTGTCACTGGTCTCCACTTGGACATCGAGCCGTTGACCGCAACTCTTTGAATGTGACCGTCCAGCCAGTTCTTTATCAACTGCTCACTTGAAAGAAGACCCCCTGCCCCAAGTTTACCTTTAATATTCGATACAGTGAATAATACACTGAGGCAAATTATTTATGTGGTAGTTCTGTGGGAGAACACATGGCCACACAAATGTTAGTCATGGGAAGAAATGGAAGGTTATGAAATATTTTCAAATCTCTGTAGATGTATTTCGGTATGATCTTGCAATTTTTAAGTACTTTTTGGTAGCATAAACAATACACAAATTATTTCAGACTTACCTATGGTATAAAAAAGTTATATTATGTAAAACATAGCCATAAAATCTAACAACCACCTTTTCCTTAGTCACTGTTACTGATCCCTTCAAAACAATTTCTCTAGTGATTCCACTGTTTGCAGAAGCAACTGAGAGATTTTAATCCGTATAGAAAATACAAATAAAAAACCTGTATTTTTTAAAAAGGTCCAATCCAAATAGTTCAGCAGTGCTGAACAACTTCATTTACATGACACAAAGCGTAACTTGAAGTACAGGCGTACACTCATGGCACTGCATTTTCCAGGAGTTACAATACTGTATTTGCTCAATCAAGTTGCGTGCACAAGAAAACCCAACAAAACCAGACACCACCTCCAGTGCAAACAGAAGACATTTATATAACTCAATTGCTTAAATAACCACTTTCTGTAGGATTGCATAGCAAGTGAATGAGTGATTCCACAAATATGAATTCAGCACTAACACTTGAAGCCACCAAACACAGAGATGCAAACCAAAGGGTTGAGTTTAAACTGTCCCCAAAATCTCAGCGTGCTTGTGAGCTGACCTGCAAGGTGGTCTTAATGCATGAGGCTGCACGAGACTCCAGTCTGATTGGTATGCTAAGCATAACCCCCCAATCTCCAGATTTCCTGTAAATTCACTATGTAAATTAAATTGGTGTTCTCTCATGGCCAGCACAGCCTGGAAATGCACACTGCGCCCCAAACACTGCATTTGACTGAGGTACAGCTCTTGGTGTCTAACAAACCAGTCAGCCAAGATCACCCACCACCCCATAAACTTCCTCAAGTGTAATGATTGCCTAAGTTCAAATCAGAAATGAACCTACAAGACAATTTACCATTTAGCTCTGTGAGTCTCAGCAGAAGTAAAAAACAAATGAACCTGAAGCACATACGCTACTGAAACCCATCTTCTCCTCAAAGTTGCTCTGAATTATTGCATTGCTGAGATACCAAAGTGATTTTTAGTTGTCTTTATTTTGCAGAGTTGGGATCCAGATTTGGCAACGACAGCGAAAGCTTGGGCAAAGAAATGCCTGTTTAAACATAATAAGTACCTCGAAGATCTAGGGCAGGCTCACCCCAAATTTACCTCCGTTGGAGAAAACCTCTGGACTGGCTCCTTTTCTATTTTTACTGCGCAAAAAGCCATCACCAATTGGTACAACGAGGTCAGCAACTACAATTATGCCACCAATAAGTGCACAGGAGTATGTGGCCACTATACACAGGTAGGCATTGCATTTCTAAAATATGAACTAGTGTTGCCATTTTGACGCAGAAACTCTAGATTTCTGTTGAAGATTCAATGAACTGTTTTCCAAGTGCTGTAGTCTTATTTTATGTCTGTGTGCACAAGATGTTCTCATGTCCCCGTTTTAGGGAGGAAAAGAGTCCCTGCGTTATTATTTTAAATATGCCAGTTGTATTTTGTTTCCAGGAAGAAAACAGGACAGCCGTCAAGCAGTCAAATTTAGCCAAGCGGTGGCCAAAAACCAGGCAACGGCAATGGCTGTGGGCTGCAGTGTGTGGCGGGATGAGGTCCCAGCTCTGGCAGGCAGCCTCCACACGCCAAGGGCTGGGGAAATACCAGCACATGAAGAGATGTCTGCAGCTCTGCAAGCATCACATGCACAATTTTTCCCAACCACAATTCCAAAAGAAAGAGGGCAAAGTGAGGGAGAGGAGTGCCACTGCCACTTGCAACCCCACAATCGCTAACCACGGCTATGGGAGAGCAGGACGGCTTCCAACAGTGGCTCTGTAGGGATTAGGTTTTGACCTGAAGCTATTTCGTATTTTCTGCAGAGATACTCGTAGGCATTCAGGACTTGTAAAGACGAGCTGAAGCTGGTGGGGTGTCTGAACGACACGTGCAGGTACTTGTGTGCAGAGAAGATATTCAGATGCAGGATCCGTGGGAGGTGACACTGTGTTGCTTTTTGACCTTGCTCGCAAGGACACGGCAAGAGTCGCATCTGGAAACTGCGGTGAAACGCACCTTACCTGGCACTGAGGCGCAGCGCTGTCTACCATGTTGTTTGCAGAGGAGCAGCCCAGGCCGTTGCATGGGGGAGAACGAGAAAATAAGATTATTCTCACCTGGAGTCAGCAGTGATAGCGACTGTGGGTAGAAGCTGTGTGCCTGCCAGCTTTGGAAGGCATCCTTGGGTCTGCACCTCCGGGGAACCCCTCGTTCCTCTCCCTCCTTCCCAGCTGTGGACAAGAGGTCTCCCCCATCCCCAGCACATGCCTCAGCCGGTGGCTGCCTGGGATGGGGAGGGTCCTGTGATTCGGTCCTTCACCATCCTCGGGGATGCAGCTGTCTCTGGCTGGCACTGGGAGCTGCCTCTGCTCTGCCGCTGCACTGAGAACTCCCTCAGGAGCCTGAGGGTTGTCCCCTCTTCCCAGAGCTGGCACCAAACAGGCACAAACAGAAAGGGCCAGGTCTCCCCTTCGAGTCGGTGGAGGGGCGAGTGTGTTTCTTCATCTTCTGTGCTGCCAGGATCTCTCCACATCTCTCACATAGTCAGTCATCACTGCTGTTGTATCGCCCTCAGGTGCCGCTGTGTCCTCGTCTCCCCTCTGCTTCTGTCACGGGGTTTATTTTTCCAGGACTGCAGCATCTGGCTGCACTGTAATCTTTGAGGTAGATATAAGATGCTGGATCAAACTGAACAGCTTCTGGTAGACAGCGGATCACTAGATGATGTAATGCCCTCGCCTCTACATTATCTTAGTCATGGCCATGATGCTAAAAGGCAGGACTGCAGCCTGGACACGCTCCTTCTACCTCCTCCTCCCGTAACACCAGTGCCTTCCAGCAATTTGCCTATACGTCCCCACTGGATTTAGTACAGGGACAATCAGCCTTCATAGGAGCTGTAGCCTTTTCTGCACAGATTGGATCAGCTCTCCCCCATCAGGAAAGACAGAAAGCTAATGGATTACCTTGAAGCAAAGGAGATGAACTTCACCTTCTCCTTTGCAAGAAAGGAAAACTACCTGTTACAGCCAGTTATTCTTTCTTTGAGGGTTGTTTTAACAAATATCTGGTAAATTGGGCAAAACAATCAGGTGTTTTTCAGAACAAGCTATGATTTCGAGATCCATCACTGCTGCTTTCCCCCAGGAAGCCTGCCAAGGAGTGCTCCTCAGCCAATTCGTCATGAAACAGAGGAGGGCAGGTCTTCTCCGTAACACTTCAGATGCTGAAGCAAAGCTTTTGTCACCGGTGTACCTGTCTCTTTTTGCAGATCGTTTGGGCTACAAGCTACAAGGTTGGCTGTGCTGTCCACTTCTGTCCCAGGGTGACGTACTCCCATGTAACCAACGCAGCACACTTCGTCTGCAACTATGGGCCAGCGTAAGGTTTTTCACTACAAATGTGACAATGCCATGTTGGAGCCCACAACATAGGAAAGACATGGACCTGCTGGAGCAGGTCCAGAGGAGGGCCACAAAGATGATCAGAGGGGTGGAGCACCTCTCCTATGAGGAGAGGCTGAAAGAGTTGGGGCTGTTCAGCCTGGAGAAAAGAAGGCTCCGGGGAGACCTTATTGCGGCCTTCCTGTACCTAAAGGGGGCCTACAGGAGAGCTGGGGAGTGACTTTTTACAAGGGCATGTAGTGATAGGACGAGGGGGGATGGCTTTAAACTGGAAGAGGGTAGATTTAGATTAGATATTAGGAAGAACTTTTTCACTCTGAGGGTGGTGAGGCACGGGAACAGGTTGCCCAGGGAAGTTGTGGATGCCCCATCCCTGGAGGTGTCCAAGGCCAGGCTGGATGGGGCTTTGAGCAACCTGATCTAGTGGGAGGTGTCCCTGCCCATGGCAGGGGGGTTGGAACTCAATGATCTTCAAGGTCCCTTCCAACCTAAACCATTCTATGAAATATTTCACAGGGTTTGGGTCCTAACCCTTTCCTCCCATAATGTGCAACTTTATTAGAGCAGTCCATTCTATTCATGTTTTGTGGGAGGAAATTGCCCCCAAAATAGAGAAAGAGGTACACCTCTGTCCAACCTGATTTTTTTTGCTATATTATGGGTATGTATTGTAGCCAAAAAGCAGTGGCGCAGGCAGAAAGGGTAAAATATAAGATGCCGACATGAAAACAATGAAGCAATCGTTTGAAAATTAATCCCTTCCTCTTGAATGCCAAGATGGCCCCAGACAGTTGCCAAGGTGCAAGCCCAAAGTCTGAAAATATTTCCACACATGCCTGCAGAATTAAGCCTCTAGGTCAATCATTTGGATAAATATTGAAGTGTGCAATGCTTGCAGCTGCAGTCTTAGCAGCTGAGGGCTCCTTGTGAGGCTGGGATTGCTCAAGGCAAAATTTTAGCCAGAGATCCTTCGTATGCATAGTCAGTAGGATACCCAGCTAGGATTGACGGTTTTTACACTTCTCCAGCTAATCAATGCCACCACAGCCTAAATACAGCTTTAAAAGCTTTATATGCATACCANTTGGGGCTGTTCAGCCTGGAGAAAAGAAGGCTCCGGGGAGACCTTATTGCGGCCTTCCTGTACCTAAAGGGGGCCTACAGGAGAGCTGGGGAGTGACTTTTTACAAGGGCATGTAGTGATAGGACGAGGGGGGATGGCTTTAAACTGGAAGACGGTAGATTTAGATTAGATATTAGGAAGAACTTTTTCACTCTGAGGGTGGTGAGGCACGGGAACAGGTTGCCCAGGGAAGTTGTGGATGCCCCATCCCTGGAGGTGTCCAAGGCCAGGCTGGATGGGGCTTTGAGCAACCTGATCTAGTGGGAGGTGTCCCTGCCCATGGCAGGGGGGTTGGAACTCAATGATCTTCAAGGTCCCTTCCAACCTAAACCATTCTATGAAATATTTCACAGGGTTTGGGTCCTAACCCTTTCCTCCCATAATGTGCAACTTTATTAGAGCAGTCCATTCTATTCATGTTTTGTGGGAGGAAATTGCCCCCAAAATAGAGAAAGAGGTACACCTCTGTCCAACCTGATTTTTTTTGCTATATTATGGGTATGTATTGTAGCCAAAAAGCAGTGGCGCAGGCAGAAAGGGTAAAATATAAGATGCCGACATGAAAACAATGAAGCAATCGTTTGAAAATTAATCCCTTCCTCTTGAATGCCAAGATGGCCCCAGACAGTTGCCAAGGTGCAAGCCCAAAGTCTGAAAATATTTCCACACATGCCTGCAGAATTAAGCCTCTAGGTCAATCATTTGGATAAATATTGAAGTGTGCAATGCTTGCAGCTGCAGTCTTAGCAGCTGAGGGCTCCTTGTGAGGCTGGGATTGCTCAAGGCAAAATTTTAGCCAGAGATCCTTCGTATGCATAGTCAGTAGGATACCCAGCTAGGATTGACGGTTTTTACACTTCTCCAGCTAATCAATGCCACCACAGCCTAAATACAGCTTTAAAAGCTTTATATGCATACCATGTTGGGCCACGGTCAGGCCAGCCCATGAACTCGAGCAAGTTTGGCATTCCTGTTGCCTGTGATTCATCCTTGGAAAAACGTGTACCCCTGACCAGATACCTTGAAATGACACAGCTGCTGCTGTGCCAAAGCAACACAACTGCTCTCCCCAGAAGCCCCACGCCCGAAGGGGCTGGGCAACCATTGCCTCTGTCAGTTCTGAGCCAAAAGCCACTGATCACCCAGGACAACCTTCTCGGCACTTGCTATGCACTCCACCATGCTAGATGGTGCAGAAACCCTCTGCACAGGCCAGCAGGTCCCCAGCCCTGCTGGGAGGTGCGCTCTGCCCCTCGAGCCTCACGCCTGGATCTCCCAAAGACATGAGCCAAGCCTTCCTCCTCCTGCCCCTTAGCCAATATCTGTGTCATGCAGAGGACTGAAATCATGCTGGATTGCTTGCCCTGCGTCAGCAGGGGTCCCACCGGTAAGCAGAAGGGTGTCCTCACCCTCCACAGCACCCAGCAGAGCAGCAGAAGGGTGCCCTCACCCTCCACAGCACCCAGCAGAGCAGCCCCCTGCCAAGGGCCAAAGCAAGATCCATGCACAAGTTCAATTCCTAAAGTGAATAGGCTCCAAAGGATTTTCATCAGCTTAGACCAAGCAATGAAAGCCTCACCTTGCTGAAAGTAACGAGGTTTTACCACCAAGTTTAGCACTGCTGAGACCGTATGCATATAAAATGTGTCTCGGTGTGTTTACGGGCAGTGTGAGGCACGCTGTAAATCTCGCTTTGGCCACGCTCCAAGCAAAGCGAAGCACTGAGCTGCGCGTGGTGCCGTTATCGGAGATGGGCAGGTTCGATATCGAGATATCGAGCCGAGAGCCTGGGCAGAGGTAGCTGGTGCCACTCCCGCTGCTGGCAGAGGGAGGGAGCAGGGGGAGACGCACATCGCTCCTGAAATATTTACCAACAAATGGATGAAATCGCTAGCTATGGGAGATTCTCCAGCACCAGAGATTCCTCTTCAAGGTTGAATATGCACATACAGACAGAGTAACTGAATCTGCTTTTGCTCCCATAGCTAGAGCCAGCTTTGAGAGCCCCCAGTCTCCACACACAAATTATCCAGTGTTGTTGAGACTATTTTAATTCCCAGGTTTGCAGTACTGCCGTCTCCAGGTTCCTCAACNATAATGTGCAACTTTATTAGAGCAGTCCATTCTATTCATGTTTTGTGGGAGGAAATTGCCCCCAAAATAGAGAAAGAGGTACACCTCTGTCCAACCTGATTTTTTTTGCTATATTATGGGTATGTATTGTAGCCAAAAAGCAGTGGCGCAGGCAGAAAGGGTAAAATATAAGATGCTGACATGAAAACAATGAAGCAATCGTTTGAAAATTAATCCCTTCCTCTTGAATGCCAAGATGGCCCCAGACAGTTGCCAAGGTGCAAGCCCAAAGTCTGAAAATATTTCCACACATGCCTGCAGAATTAAGCCTCTAGGTCAATCATTTGGATAAATATTGAAGTGTGCAATGCTTGCAGCTGCAGTCTTAGCAGCTGAGGGCTCCTTGTGAGGCTGGGATTGCTCAAGGCAAAATTTTAGCCAGAGATCCTTCGTATGCATAGTCAGTAGGATACCCAGCTAGGATTGACGGTTTTTACACTTCTCCAGCTAATCAATGCCACCACAGCCTAAATACAGCTTTAAAAGCTTTATATGCATACCATGTTAGGCCACGGTCAGGCCAGCCCATGAACTCGAGCAAGTTTGGCATTCCTGTTGCCTGTGATTCATCCTTGGAAAAACGTGTACCCCTGACCAGATACCTTGAAATGACACAGCTGCTGCTGTGCCAAAGCAACACAACTGCTCTCCCCAGAAGCCCCACACCCGAAGGGGCTGGGCAACCATTGCCTCTGTCAGTTCTGAGCCAAAAGCCACTGATCACCCAGGACAACCTTCTCGGCACTTGCTATGTACTCCACCATGCTAGATGGTGCAGAAACCCTCTGCACAGGCCAGCAGGTCCCCAGCCCTGCTGGGAGGTGCGCTCTGCCCCTCGAGCCTCACGCCTGGATCTCCCAAAGACATGAGCCAAGCCTTCCTCCTCCTGCCCCTTAGCCAATATCTGTGTCATGCAGAGGACTGAAATCATGCTGGATTGCTTGCCCTGCGTCAGCAGGGGTCCCACCGGTAAGCAGAAGGGTGTCCTCACCCTCCACAGCACCCAGCAGAGCAGCAGAAGGGTGCCCTCACCCTCCACAGCACCCAGCAGAGCAGCCCCCTGCCAAGGGCCAAAGCAAGATCCATGCACAAGTTCAATTCCTAAAGTGAATAGGCTCCAAAGGATTTTCATCAGCTTAGACCAAGCAATGAAAGCCTCACCTTGCTGAAAGTAACGAGGTTTTACCACCAAGTTTAGCACTGCTGAGACCGTATGCATATAAAATGTGTCTCGGTGTGTTTACGGGCAGTGTGAGGCACGCTGTAAATCTCGCTTTGGCCACGCTCCAAGCAAAGCGAAGCACTGAGCTGCGCGTGGTGCCGTTATCGGAGATGGGCAGGTTCGATATCGAGATATCGAGCCGAGAGCCTGGGCAGAGGTAGCTGGTGCCACTCCCGCTGCTGGCAGAGGGAGGGAGCAGGGGGAGACGCACATCGCTCCTGAAATATTTACCAACAAATGGATGAAATCGCTAGCTATGGGAGATTCTCCAGCACCAGAGATTCCTCTTCAAGGTTGAATATGCACATACAGACAGAGTAACTGAATCTGCTTTTGCTCCCATAGCTAGAGCCAGCTTTGAGAGCCCCCAGTCTCCACACACAAATTATCCAGTGTTGTTGAGACTATTTTAATTCCCAGGTTTGCAGTACTGCCGTCTCCAGGTTCCTCAACCCGGTGCCCCATTACACTTAACCTCTTCTGCTTCACTGCATGTCTCGGGCACAGGGCACTCAGACAGGGACTGTCCAAAACCCATCTCCCTGTCAACACAAGGGAAGCAAAACCCAGGTTAAAAACTGATTAGCGTTAGGTATTAACATTCTCCTCCCAAGGGCGGTTTGAAAGCAGTGTTATTTTCCTTCCAGTGGGAATTACCCAAGGCGCCCATACAAGACGGGAGCAGCGTGCAGCAACTGCAATGGCGAGCAGTGTGCCGCCCAGCTGTGCCGTAAGTAGAAGACAACCAGCCCTCCTCCCCAAGCACACGTAGAAAGGGAAAGAGCACACAAAAGATCCTGGCAGGAGACAGGCACAGCACTCTCCTGTTCCTAAATATAGACAGAAAAACTGCAGTCAGAAGCCAAGTGAGCAGTGAGGCACAAAGAGAGGGGAGGAGGGTGGAAAGAGCCTGTTTTCTACCCCAGGGGAGTGATGGGGTGGGGTTTGCTCTTCAGGTGCTGGAGAGTATGATATAGGAGATATAGTGGCTGTAGTTCAAGGTGGTATTATCCCTGCCTAGTCACTGCTCGTAGAAATGGGAAGCACAGAAGGAGATACACATCCACTCCTGGGTGCTCCAGGTTATTATCTGGTGCACAAGCTGCGGCTTGAGCCGGTGCAGGTCCAAGCCAGCACAGGTCCAAGCCAGCCTTGCCCCTGCCGTGCCGCTGCAGGAGGGTAGAGCTGCCACGACATTGCCAAAGCTGCCCGCTCCAGTGAACATCAGCCAGGCCATCTGCTTTCCCCTATGCACGGGGAGAGAGCCAGGCTGGCATATGAGAGCCCTTCATGGGGACACAGTGCTCAGCCTGCACCCCTGACAGCCCACCTGATTCTCCTGCACTTGGCTGGATGGGGTCAGGAGGGGAGGAAACCTTCTGCAATAAGAAGGACAAGGCACTGTGCTGTGGACATCTGCCCAGGGGGACCTGAGGTACAGTCACATTTTTCCCTGGCATTTGACCTTGGGCGAACTAACGGAGTGGGAAGCTGATGTTAAAACACCAGCGCTGCAGGAACGAGAGGGAGTCCCTGATGCACGGGATCATTTAATGTAAGCTACAGGTTGAGGATCTTAAATGCAAAGCACTGGGCAAAAGCCAAAGTGATCTTGGGAAGCACGCCCAGGGGAATGAGTCCTCTCTATGCCAGCCACTGGTGGGAGGAGAAGTCAACATGGTGTGATCAAGTGCTCCTCAGCAAAGCCTGAGGGTCGCTGCAGGGCTCTCCCGAAGTCAGTGGGTCTTTGCTTCTTCCTGGAAAGAAACGCAGCTGCCATAGCTGCATTTGTGAGCCCGTCGTGAGGCTCACACTTCATTCCCTTTTGCTTAGACTCAAATTGTTTATAATGTGTAAGTCTGCTTACATTCACTTCTTTTCTCTCTCCAGAAAATGCAGAGCGTGACAAAGTCATCAGTAAGTACCACCGGAATTACTGCTTCCATTTGTTGCCCTTGGTGCAGTTATACTTGAAAGCAAGTAACTTGTTTTGTTTGTAGGTTATTCCAAGTGGCGTCCAGACTGGGACAGGCCTGCATGTGACGAGTACTGCATCACCGTTATTGCTTTAAGGCCATTACTCCTTATACTGACAATTCTGGCCACCTGGCTCCTACCAAAGTACTGGTCTGTAACACTCGCCAGTGAGTGACACACATGCAGAAGACCACGAGAGCACTTAGGTCAACTCATCCCTTCCCTGCACAGAAGTTAATTGACAGAACGAAGATTGGTAGAGACATTTTTTGCATTCACAGGTGATTTAGAAGTACAGAAATGCCATCTTTGTTGCAGAAGCAGCTAGGAGAACTGATAAGCAGCCTTCTCGTTGAGCAGAACCAGTAAATGGTTTTAAATTACCCATGTACTCTTTTTAAAGTGCAGTGAGTGGGATCTGGTGGGTGAGGGAGCACGCTGCCCACGCAGCGCACTGAGGCGCGGGCAGCTACCCACCATGCTTGCTTCTGAAGGGCTGGAGGGTGCCCAGCCCAGCAGCTTGGCCCCAGGCAGAGCGCACACTTCTCTGGTTCCTATCGTGCTCTTTCCTTGGACACTCCTCCAGCAAGCTGCAGAGTAGCCTGGAGACATTTTTCATTTCAACATTTTTTCTAATAATTTTTGGACCCCTGTGAGCTCTGAGATTTGCATCCTGTGGCAGGCAGCATGCTTCCCAGTCTCGCAGTACACTGGGGCCACTGGTACTTCTCTTTGCTTAGAATTTGGTTTTAAACATGCCTCATCTATGCCAAAACATAGTTTCACCTGTGTTTACAGATGGTTATGTATCACTGCAATGTTTCCTGTTTGTTTGGGTTTTTTTCCTCTTTTTTTTCTGAGCATAGCATCTTTGACTGCTGTTTCAAATAATAAACCATTATTTCTTGCTTCCCATGTATGGCAATTGTGTATTTGCAACATGATCTAAAGCTTAACTGCTGGTGCATGAAAAACCTCCACATTCAGCTCCAACCTGTACAATGCTGAGAAACACAATGCTGGGAAAGATGGCATAAACCTCCAAATAAAATCATGCTGCGCCCATAGTTATGCCTTTGGTTCAACAGCTGCCAAGGGATGAGTCTCCTGCAACCCGCACATCTGGAGCAGGCAGAAAGCAGTGGGGACAGCTGCTGTGTTCAGCTGGGCATGTCCTCTACCGACTGCCGTTGCTCAGCTGGAGTGGAGGCTGGTAGGAGCAGAGCTGCACAAGCTCACAGCTGGACCATAGCAACCTGTATCTATTCGGAAGCGGGTTTAGATGCCTCTGCACCATGGCCCTCTGCAGGGCACAGGACACACACTGCTGTAAAGGAGGCTGGGAAGTTCCCCTCACCACGTGGTTTCTGGGGTACTGACACGGCAGTACCTGTCGGTGTTTCTGCATACCCACTCCCGACCCCACTGCTGGGCTGGATCTTAACTGAAAACACTGGAACTGGGACCCAAAATTTCTCACGTTTTTCTTGCAGGTAGTTAACTGCTTGCACTCAAATCATCTCAGCATCACAGCCTGAATAAATCATTTCTCAAAATGCAGATGTGGCTGCGGACAAAATTCCAAGCTTTGCCCTTGATGTATCTTTACACTTAAATTTGTTGGCTGCCAGAGCCCCCGTAGCCAAGACATCACGCACGCAGACAAACGAGCAGTTTCTTTTCCACACTCTAGTGACCAGGGTCCCAGTACCCATGCTGGCCTACTTTTCAGAGAGCCAAGCTTGGCTCTGTCTTCCAAACTGGGCAGATTAGGGTGTTTTAAATAAAAAAAAAATCCCCATTGCAAAAGCAAGGCCATGGGTCTATCTGTTAAAAAGAGCAGCTGTTTTCCTCCCCGCTTGTCTGTTTGCCATTCTTTTATGTGAGACCCAAGCCTCAAGCTCCATGTACTGCAAAGTCCCATCTGAAAATGGGACGGCAAGCGGCACATGGGCAGCAGGACTTACTCTGTGTAGGCTCTCTTGCGCAGGGCGCCCACCCCAGCACAGAGCCTGGCACGGTGTCTGCCCCACTGAAGCCAGGTGCAGTTAGATCCTAGTGCTGCAAAGAGAAACGCAGGAGAGGGAAGAGCGTACACTGTTGCGTCCAGGGAGCAAAAATGAGCTCAGCAAGAATTCTCCCCTGCTTAGTTTAATCTACGCTTGGTCTCCAGGAGAGTAAATATAAAGAACACAGAGCCCTTAAAGTTCAAAACATTCACAGCACTGTCATTTAACTATGTACTTCAGCAGCTCTACAGAAACACCATAGAAAAAGCTTCATTAAAAAACTTGTAAATCACTGGGGCTTAGGGGAAAAAAACCCTAAACTCTACAACATGGTATCTTTCAAACAAAAAAGCCTGAAAGTCAGTAAGTCAAAGCTAATCAAGTACTGCATCTCATTTTAAGGACATCCAAAAATCTCGATATTTAACTCTGGATGATAAACCACTTTGAGTTGTCCGCATTTATCTTACGGCATATGCCCATGAATTCCGTACGATAAATGCAAAACACTGATATATAATACAGCCTTCAGGTACTTTTCTGCAAGTCTGTAAACTCTAAAATCAGTTTAAGGAGACAATTTACAATAGTTCAAGCTGTTCCAAAAATACCATAAACAATTTTTCACCCTTCCAGATCCACTTTGTTTTCTATTCTTTACTTTTTATACAAGTGTTGGAATTGTATAGCCATATTCTCTGAGAGAACAGGTGCAAAAAGCACCAACAGTGAGCCCATGCAGCCAGTTACCATTCAGATATGGGCTCTAAGCAGACAAATCCTTTGGTTTAACTTGCCTACAGGAATATGAGTAGGCTTTCTTGATTTTCCAGTTCAAGCAAATAAATGTCCAACCAACAATCCTTGAGACCTGTCAACCATAACAACTGAAAAAGATTAAACACAATGCAAAGCCTTTTCACCCCGTAACGACAGAAGGACAAGGCTCCCTGAAGTCTATTGGAGTTTTACTATGGATAGGGATAAAGCTACATAGATGCCTCAGCTGTGGATCGTAAATTAAAAAAATCACACTTCCATGGAAATATACATAATTTAAGGCCAGGCTACCACCAAGCTGAGCTGTTTTCCTGCACTGCAACTCAGGCAACCATGCAGTTAGCTGATGCTGCTGGAAAACCATCGCTTTTTCGTAGGGTGCTTTCAGCTGGATCAGGTTCCTGAAATGAAATGCCAGCCTGCAAGACCAGTGTAGGGAAACCAGCCCCACACTGGTTTTTAATTTTAACTTTTTAAAAAACAAGCAAGGGAACATCTATGCCAGTCATCTGTAGCGAAAGATGCCTCATACTGTCCAGATTAGAACCAAGGACTCTCCCTCCCCTAATACACTCATGCTCTTTCGCTGGCTACAGTCAGACTCCTCCTTACTGGCTTCTAGCTCTGCAGCCTCTTCCGTTGAAGCACTCATTCATGGGATCACGCTGTGAGAACAGGCATTTAAACTCAAGTATTGCCGTGCCTCCTGTTGAAATTAGTCCTTTCACTATATGAGAGGCATGAACTACCTGACTGGTACTGAACTTAGGTCACCCCTGTACACTGTCAACTGCTAAACACCAGTTGGTGTTTCAAGAAAGCTTTTAATCACTAAACCCATCAGCTCACTGCAGTTTCTGAGATGGACACTTGTGACTTATTGATCACATTCTCAGTGAAGCATCTGCTGAAGTAGTATTTTCCTGATTGATTTTGCAGGTAACTAAACTGCTGTTTATGAAAAATGCAGTCCATAAAAGGTTTGAAAGCGTTTTTTCCTTAACAATTAAGTGCCAAGAAGTGATCACATAACTGAAAGGCACATGAAGGCTAATGTCCCCTAGCCTAAAGGGCAAGCATCTTAGCTACTTCTCAACGTACATGTACTGGCTATTTAACCACATATATTCTAAATTCTACTTTCCAAAAAAGGAAATGGCTGGTTTTGCTTCCTAGTTTCAAATAAAAAGTTACTAACCTAAAAGCAGTGAGTTGCAATGTTGTAGCATAATAATTTCCACTGCATGTGCAAAAGGACTCCAACATAATCATGAAATTGTTGTGGCTCTACCACCTCCCAGTTATTACATTTGCTTCTTTAATCTCAGATGTATGAAATAAGCAACATCTGCTCTTCTGATGAACTTTATTTCATCACAATATGCATTTTCAGGAAACTAAAAACCTCTAAACTTCCTTCACAAAAGGGGAAGGGCCTCAAAAAAAAAAGAAAAAAAAAGAGGAACACAACTTCTTACACTTCCTCGCAAGCAAGAAATAAATTAAGAATGTATTTAAAGAAAGATAACAAGACCTTCTGCTTTCCCTGCAGCACATTCCATGTAGAAAGACACTTGCTTTGTACCACATTCTGTCTAACAGCTTCCAGGATAATGCTAATAAATGACATTTCATTAATGGCATTCAGTTAAGATTAAGGTTTGCCTAATTCTCACATGAAGCTGTGAGCTTGTCTCCTGGAAAATAAGATGTAGGTTGTACAGTAACTGACTAATTCAAGGATTTAAGAACAATGTATTAAAATAGTTTATTAACACTCAGACAAGACACGCAAAAATAATCAGCTTTTACAGAAACAAAAGCATAATACAGCAATAAATCTTGCCCGTTTTGCAACAGTTATCAACATAACTGAGGCTGCATATAGTCTGGTAGTCTTTCACGCAAGAACTACTTTCAACTCTCACCAAGTTCTCTGAACCTAATGTCTAAGATCCTGCATCAAACTCCTAAATGCTTCTATTATGAAACCTTCCATTTAGGCAGATGCATATTATCCAAGTACACTCCCTTACTTTCTCAAACAACACAGTAGCGCAGATTTTCTTCACCAACCTTGGCAATTTTGCACAGCTGCTTCAGGTCCACCAATTAAAGTGTACTTACAAAAAGAGAATGATCTTTCTACCTTGTTTTTTCTTGTCCAGATTATACTGACAGCAAGAAGTCTCAAATCTTCCAAGTGTGAAAATGTTCATTAACATGGGAGAAAAGTCAACATCTCAGGTGGTGAATTACTTCTTTTTCTTTTTTTTCTTTTCATCTGCTGCCATTTTTAACTTGACTTCTTCCACAGGAAGTGCTCCTAATTTCTTCTTCTTTGCATTCTTTACCTTTTCCTTGATGGCTTCAATATCAATTTTTTTCTCAGTGGAGGCTACACAGTAAAAAACACAAGTATTATCCACAAAACTCTTTCTGCAGAATTCAAAGGAGAACATTCATATAAGAAATCCTGTACAACTGCATTTGAACACAGATGACACACTCTGCACACTTACAAACTATTATCAACCATGTCTCAGATCACAGGTGTACCCCTCCGAAATTAATACATACACACTCTCTTGCACACAGGCCTATTGGCTTGGTTGGTTTCACATAAGAAGACAAGAAATTAATTATTGAGTTCTTATACCCAGAGAAGCTTTCATGGTATTTTGTCTTTTTGCGTATAGCTAAGGCGGTAAGATCCCAAACATGCCTGTCCCATCCTTATACTCCTTCCCTGGCCATCTGTTAACGGCCACTGTCAGAAACAGAATGGAGTGGGCTGGAGGAATATGACACACATCTTTGATCTGCATGAAGACCTTTATAAGAGACTTCTACAGAGAGTGCCAGAGTACTGAAGTAACACTTAATGCTGAGCAACATGAATAACGTACTCTTATGTTTATCTAGGTAATGGTATTTTCATATTTTCTCTTTTGGGTGTGTCATGAGTTTGGATCCAACTCTTCTGTCTCACACAGTTAATTCCTACATCTCACAATGGGTACCAGCTGTCCTTGGATCTCAGTTCTTCTCTACATACAAACTATTGCTGTCATTTATTCTTGAAGACTGAAGGATTTCAGATCAAAACACACAGCAGCTAGAAAAGCACAGTATTTGAGATACAGTACAGTTAATAGCAGGATTATTGAAAATTTACTGCCATCACAAAAAAGTACTGTACCAGCAATGCAGAACACATGCTTTTCGAGAAACATGAACTTTTTGGTTCATATGAAACTGTGCAATATATAGTGTAATAATATGTACGTAGTAAATCTAATACAAAACATACAGAGTATATGTAATACAATGAATGTATATGTAGTATAGTCAATGAATCCACGAAAACAGAAAACTTGTTTCCCTAGTGCATAAAAACCAAATCATCTGAGAACACAAGTTCTTACTCTGCATATAGTGTGGTTTCACTTTAACTTTAAAAAAAACCTATTTATCCTATCTTATACCAATACTGTGGCATAAGTTTCTAAGCAAGTGTTGCTTTTGGGCTTCTTTTTCTTAACAGAAAAGCCATTTGAGTGCAAAAATTATGGCAGCTTCACTACAAGACTGAAAGCCAAAAATTGATGTAGACAGAACAACCAACTGAGATGGCCGTCCCAGTATCTCCATTAGGAAAATATTCTATGGAGAATTGTCATTTACAGGTAGAGTTATGGGCCGCACGATCTTTCTACTGTCCCTGGCAACTTCAGGCATGGATTTAACCACTAGGACTTTTTTGCATGACCTTAAGTATTTTCTACAGCTGTACCTCTTCAAAATCACTCAGCCTAGGAATCAACAGCAAAAGGTTTTAGAAAAAGGAAAAAATAAATTGTTACCTTTCTTTGTTTTCACAAGTGGCTTTTCCTTTGGTGGGATAAAAGCTTTATTTCTTTCTTCTTGCCTTTTCTTGATTGCATCTGCTTGCTTTGCCTAAAGTTACCAATAAAAAGGTCAAGTATCAGTACAGCAGGGCAAAAGGGGCAACCCCCCCCCAACAAACAATCCAAGTCAACAGTCAAATGCTTTTTAACTGAACAGTGGGTTACAACTTCACCTTTATCTCTTCCACTTGCTTTCGTTTCTTCTGTCTTTCTTTCAAGAAGTATTCACCGCTTGCCAATTCTTTATCAATCTGTGTAAGACAAGTACCAAGAAGCTTCAGGTAATTATGCATTATAAGCCAGATGTATAGTACCAAGAAATCAGAACTTGACAGAAAAGGCCTCCCAACCTCTTGTTAGCAAGAACAAGATTTCAAGTCCTGCTATATTCCTGCATAACCAAATAAAGTTTCAGCTGACCTGGCTTTCTGGCTGTGGAGGTGGGAATGGTGTGTACTCCTTCTTAGTATTTTTCTTCTTTGGCTCCTTGCGTTTGTTCAAATTCTTCCGCTTGAACTTAGGCAAAAATCTTTCCCAACTTTGAGACCTCAGTTCGGGATCTTTTGATAATTCCCTTTTGATCATCAGAGTCTTCAGTAGTTTTAGAATGTCAAAAAGAAGTTATTAAAAAAATAGTATTACAGTAATAGCCAAGAGCTCCAAACTACAAGTTCTACTAAACTTTCTTACATTGAATATGCTATATCTGAATGTTCCATCTCTCACTTCAGTAGAGGGGTTTAGTTCTGAACAGTAGAACCAAAAAGATATGTGTGTCTCAAAATGGGGCCAGAGTGCACTGGAGAAGGTGCCTCAGTTTAAATGAGCAAGTATCAAGCAAACAATTGAAGAGAGGAAAGTTTATACACACTTTTCCTTTGATGTTTTCTCAGATACTGTTAATGATATTATGGCAGTATATCCTGGTAAAATGGAGGAGAACAAAGTCAGGATTTTTTTTAAAGAAGCACTCTACAGAAATTCTCAAAACCAGCTTACCACACAGAAACATGTACATTATTAACATACAACTCTCTGAGAAGAAATAGTGCTTTCTTGTAAATAGAGATGCACAGTGGACCACACTAACCTTAATGTTATATATGGGATGTATATTCTTCATTGTGTCCAGAACAACTTTTCTAACCTGTATTTAATGAAATAAAAAAAAGAACCAAACAGAAAACTCAGCAAGTATATCATATTCTAATAAATTAAAATACCAGGCATACTATCACGCTTCCTTTTCCCTCCACCCCTAGAAGTAGGTAGATTTAAAAAGCTAATGCACATGGCTAACTAGAAGGCACAGCATTTCAGAAATATCATTAACGTTGTCATGTTTATAATACACTCCAGCACACCCCACAAACATTACTTTCCTGTTACCATGGATTTTATGGCATCATGAGAAACTCTTGCTTTTGACAAGCTGTCTTCTCCTACATAGTTACTAAAAACATTAGATGTTCCTTAAGGTTATATGTCATTAACTCTGCAGTATTTTCATTCTTACACCTCTTATCCAAAACTACAAAAAATCTTTCTAAAATAAATAAATAAGAGTATTTAGCAAATACGGTTTTACTTCCAAGACAGAAAGATCTCATACTCTAAACAAAATTCAGCAGCTAAGATGCTAAGACTATGGATATTCATGTAAATGTAACTTATAAACACACAGCTGAAAAGTCAGTGAGATACTCTGGAGGCTGCAAGATTTTGCCTCTCGTCTGCCCTCAAGCTGGGCAGAGAAGTATGCTACACAAACTGCTCGCCTGCCTTTCCTTACCTCTTTTAGGCCACTAAAGGGTCCAAGAGCTGACACAGTGTTGCCTTGCACCATAATATAACAGTTAGTTAACAGTTCCAGGGCCTACACCAAAAAAAAAGAAATGAAGTAAGTGTAAACTGAAAACCTGACACAAATTTGGGTTTAAGAATTTTCTGGTTACTACACCTATTGGAAATACCTTCAGAGTAGATCCTTTTGGCCCAAGAAGTCGCCCTCTTCTTTTTATAAAAGTGTCCCTCTTCCTCACTAGAGAGCCTATTTTAATGATATCACATGCAACATCATCCTGAAGGATACGAACTGCCTAAAGAGACAAGAAGCAGGCAATATCATCTAAATGCAAATGTATCATTCAGAAGAGTCAGGAAGATACTGCAGTTTATTCTTCTCACTTTGCTTTCAGATATATTTACTTTAAATAAATTTCTTATTTTACTTGACTTACTTGAAAATCCTGCATTTTGAAAACATACTATATGATAGAATTTGATACAAACTTACACGATTTAATACAGACCTGTTCAAATGGAACACTTCTTGCAAGAAGTTTTATTAAATCTCTAGCCCTAATGATTGCATATGGATCAAAAGTCTTCTTAGTGGTCGTGACAGTCATGCTTCCTTCAATTAGATCCAGCGTTGCATTCACAAACTGCAATATTTAAAAAGAAACAGCGGATCAATGTCTAAATAAGGGCCTCAGAATTCATCTTTGGCAGTAAGGAGTTTGCAAACAGAATGCTACATACTGAATGCAGATTCATTTTCCAGATTTCCTTAAGTGACTTTCAGCTTGAGGAAACTGACACACAGACACACACACAAAAGACTGAATACATGTGTCACAAGGCCTGAAACATCACCTCCCTTGTTTCCTTGAATTCAGGTGCAACAAATTTGTCAGCAAATGCATGAGGAGACTTGCTGCTGCAGAGCACTTTCCTGACAGCATCTGTAAAGAACTGCAAATCTGACTACGCAGGCCTTCACTGATTTTGATGACAATAAAAAATGACACTACCAATTCTAAACTCAAGCACAGTAGAAATATACACAAATACAGTATCAGAAAAGCAACCTGCACTATTTTTATAAGCTTAAGTAACACTTGTATCTCCCAAAAGATAAAACACAGTATCAAAATTCGTAAGTATGCATACATGTTCACCCAAGGCTTTCTGGACGAGTGGCCAGCACTCTTTCAAGTACGCTTCTCTGTACTTTGGGAATAACGTTGCAAAACTGCTTTCTTCCAGCAGCCCTTTGGGATTATCTTCTCTTGTAAAGGCTGGCTCTTTCCATCCATCTGGCACAGTGAGAAGTTCAGATTCATCAACTGTTATAGGTATAAAAAAAAAAAAAATTGTTTTTTTCCTCCTCTTTCATCAGTGACTATTACTTCTCCTCCCTGTTTAACTACAAAAGACACAATATATGAAAGCAGGGACACAAATTTCTGTTTAATCCTCTGCTGAATGCGTTTTGCATCTCTTCTAACCTTAAAGAAATTACTGCTTTAAGCTATTTACTTAAAAAAAAAATTAAAAAAATCCACAACTGAGACAGGCGTTGTGGATAGGCTATTACACGAGAACAAGACATACCAGGCTGAGGCGAGCAACCAGAGCAGCGTGAGGACGGGCGCACCAGAAGCCCCCACCGCTGCGCACCCCTCGCACCCAACAGCCGCCCCTGTCCTACCCCAGCGCCGCAGGCCGGGAGGCAGCCCGCCTTCCCCACGCTACCTCTCCGCCTACACGGAACCGCCGCCAAGCTCCTCAGCCCCGGGTTGTCTGAGGAAACCGGAGGGGCTCCCGGCGCCGGCACGGGGCAGCAGGCCCGCGGCCACGGGGGGAACCCTCAGCCCCGGGGGCTTCCCGGCGAGCCGCCTGCCAGCCCTGCACGGACCCTCACCCCGCCCCCACCTGCCGCCGCCTTCTTTTTGTTTCTGTTTTTTTGTTTTTCTTTTTGCTTCGCGCCGGTCCCCGCCTCGGCCTCGGCCGCCTGGGGAGGATCCGCCATGTCTGCCCGCGCGCCGCCACCGCTCACCCGGCGCCGGAAGCGCCGCGCGCCGGAAGGGGGCGGGGCCGGGGGGCGCGGTGCACGCCGGGAGCGGTAGTCCCGGCGGGGCGAGGACCTGAGGGGAGCGGCGAGAGGCCGTGCCGGGCTGTGAGGGGTTAGAGAGCGGCTTTACCGTGTGTGTTCAGAATAATACGCGTTTTCTTGTCGGGTGGCCCTTTCCTGGGAGCACAGAGGTGAAAATACAGCCAGTGGGAGCAGACAGGGATGCCTGCTGTGCCCCGCAGCGAGGGGCAGTGGCGGCCTCCGCTCTGTGGGTCGTGGGTGACGGGTGTTGCCAGGCCACGCATCTGATCGGAAGGCCTCCTTGCTGCTTTTGAGCACAGAAGCGTCCCACAGGTCTCCATCAGGGTTACTTTATCTCAAGGTGTGCCGGCACCGGGGCAACAGTGGCTCCTGTGAACACAGCACGGTCCCTCTCATGCTGACAAGGGTCTGGTGGGTGGTCACAGCGCTGGAGACCTCCCCGGCTTCCCCCCGGGTGGCCCTGCAGCCCCTTCTTGACTCTGTGCTTCTTATTACAGGCACAAACCGTAAGAAATTTAACGCCACAGCTGAGATGAGAGGCATACAGCAAGTATCTTTCCTTCCTCTTTCATGTGAAACATCTTTTCTAGCCACATTCTTCAGCTTTGAGTTTTCTATCACTGTTGTGCAATGCAAAGAGAAAAAGAACCAGCATCATCAAAGTGTAAACAGAAGTACATTGATAAATACTTGAAGTATTTCAGTGCTTATAACTAAAGAAAACGTGTTCCTGGTAAGACCTGATTATTCAGTTGAATAATGTAATTTAAGGCTCTGGGGGGATGCTCTGCATCCTTCTCCCTCCCCCTTCCTCTACCTGTAACTGGGCATTTTCTTCAGTAAAAAAGGAAGAACGTGCCTCCTTCACTGTCTTTTATGGCAAATGTTAAAAGCCAATGGAGAGAACTGGAAGAGACCTTTAAGAGTGATAATGCCTGCATCTCTGAGGGAGGATGGCATTTGTGCTTGGCAGGTGTTCATCAGACCAATTCATAAAAGCCTGTGCTCTGGGGTGTTTAATTACCATCATGACGAGAAAGATATTACTATAATCTGATTTACGCATAAATAAAATACTAATTCAAAAATCAGTTTTGACCCCCCAAAACTTTTCTTTGAACCTGACTGCTGTCTTTCCTAGCCTGCTCCATCTCCCAGCCTTCTGCTAGCCCCATCTCCCACAAGGAACAGGACACCAGGATCCCTGCTGTCTGCAAGTTTGCCATCGAGTTGGTGCATGTTTTCAGCCATTTATTTTAAATTCTCTCTGTCCACGTCCTTCGCACAGGGAGGCTGCTGTGGGACCGCTTGTGGGCCTGCAAAGGACAGAGTGTCCCTCGGTGGGGCTGCAAGGTGTTTGATGGGATGCATCGTCTCTGCCCTGAAACGGCACATGGAGTATCCACCTTCTGCTCTGAGGATAAAATGGAAAAAGCAAAAAAGCGGGAAGGGGAATCCAGCAGCAGAGAGGTGCTGGTGGGTCCCTCCAGCCATTTTGGGGTGGTTAGTTATCCATCCCCGGTCCCGCTAGATGGCAGTGACCGCTGTGAAAAGTGGAGCACCCCAAGCAGACCTGCCGTCCGCCCGGTGGCTTCTGCTGGAGATGGAGAGAGCTGGTGGCGATGGGGAATGTGCTCCCCTCTGCCCACGCAGCCCTGCCTTGCGGGGGGAACTCTGGGGTCCTGCTCCTGCCTCGCCTGGCACCGGGCTGCCGTATGCCATTGGCAGAAAGGTGCAGGGCCCCTGGGCGAGCACAGGGAGGCAAATTTGCTTCTCTCAGCTCTTGGGCACAGAAGTCTCCTGGGGTTGCTTGCTGGGCTGGTATTCTTCAGCGCTGCGCAGCCTGTGAGCATGGGATGGGGGTCCTGCCCGGGTGTAGGCACCCACCCGTTCGATGGGAAGGCAGGGCTGGGGGGGCACAGGGGGGACATTTCTGCTCTGGGAGGTAGGGCATGAAGTGCATAGTGCATGTATTGTGGAAGCGCAGCAAAGCAGATTTGGGAAGAGTTTGAGGGAGGATAATTAGATAGGTTCAGCACTTGTTTATAGCCTGTGCGTAGGATGCAACCCACCGAAAAATCACAGGAGTGGGCTGTGGAAGGGGCGTGCTGGCAGCACTCAGCAGTGGGAATCAGCTTCCTGACTTGAATGAGAGGGGAAAGGCAGAGAGGCTGCAGGCTATGGAGTGTCAAGAGCATCAAGGCAAATTACAGGCTGCGGTGCGAGAAAAAGGAGAGCCCAAGGGGGAGGCACGGGGGGTAGTCAGCATGGCCAAGGCGGTGGGTGAGGCAGAGGATCTCTGCAGCAGCGCGCTCTCTGGCTGCAAGCACTTTTGAAGGTCAGAGGGGAAGTCTCAGGTGAGATACACCTTTTTTTTCTCCAACCCCTCAGGCAGTGTGTCTGCTCTGGGTATACATCTCACACCTCTGCAGTGTCAGTGACAGCCCATTCGTGTGCCTGCTCCTCTCCTGCAGCCCAGCCCCTGCGTCAGCTGCTGCTGCGTAGGTGTCACCAAGCACCCCAAGCCTCGGTGCTGGAGAAGGAGAGAGGTGCATGGTTTAAGAGGGCGAGAGACTGGGGACTCCTTGCACTCAACTTCTCTGACTCAAAGGATGGACAACCCTCTCTGGTGCAGCGCCACACTGAAGTGCGTTTTTGGCCAATCGAGACAGGTCCGCTAAAAATAATAGAAAACAGAGGCAGTCATGCTAGCAGACTTGGAAGCTGTGATTCAGGAAGGTCCCTCATGTCCCCTCCTGTCTGAATCTTTGAAGGAGACAGTAATTTCTCATCTTTCCTCTTACCTCAGGATCTGTGGTTTGGTCGGATATGGGGAAGCCACTTCCCTAATTCCTGGTAGGGACAGGATGCTCCCACAGACCCGCTCCACTCCTCCGGGCAGCCTTCTCTGGCTCCAGACAGCAGCATGTTTATATCATTTTTATTAGTCACCGCTCAAATGCAATAACCAGCCACCACTCGTCTGGTGGGGTTAGGAGGGTGAGGACAGCTAGCTGGGGGGACAGTGGCTGCTGAGTGGCCAGGGGACTGAAGGCTGGTGCCCAGGCAACTCCAGCTGGGCTGTGCCGTGGCGGGGATGCTGCATCCCCGCAGGAGTGGGGTCCCCCACACGCTGGTTTGGCAGCTGAGCTCCCAGGCAGAAGGGGCAGCACGAGTGCCAGCATGGTGGCGGGGCACAGCTACCTCACGGCCGGTGGGATGCAGCGCCGCTGCAATCCCCTGCCCTTAACTGCCCTGGACTCTCGGGTCTGCCTGCCCTCCCAGCATTGCCAGCATCAAGAGGCAACGTGTTTTCTGAAACCAGCATTCACTGGCAGCACGTACCGTGCTCATTGTTATAACAGCCCAGTATGGGACAGAGAGACCCAAGTGCGAAGGGCTCCTTTGAAGACCTTTGTCTGAATGATACAGATCCCAGCCTAGCAAGACGCCTACGCCTGCTGAACCCATTGCTGGATTTTGGGGGGACCTAGGTCAGCTCTGTATGTATCTATACATTCAAGGGTTTTTTTTCCTGTTAAAAAAAAGGCAAAGGAATGAAACGGCACGGTCACAGAGCCTCCCTTACATGCATTTCAGGCTGTATGATAAAAAGGGCAGAGCGCTGCTGTTAGGATGAAGGTGCCTCTTTATTATGCAGCTAAGTAATTATTTCCCAGTCAGTAGATAGGACTCCAGCCACTTGGCACTTTCTTGCATGCCATTTTCCAATCCAAAAGAGCAACTTGGGATTTTGTGATAATTCAAGCAATCAGATGAGCTCATGCACATGGCATTCATTCACTAGAAACGCCACACAGATCCCATTCAGCCTCAGCACTCGTAAATCCATGTGACACTTTTATCTATTTATAAACTTTTAACAGCAGGTTATGATTGTTATGCAAGCCGTTTTCCAGGGATTAATAAGCAGCTTGTGTTGATGGCAGTGAGAAGGGCCATTAACTGCTCTGGGACAGTCATTAATCTGTAGTAAGTGCTCAGCATCTGGATCATTTCTGAGTAATTGATTATTTAATCAATACTGCCTTTTGATTCAAATAACTGGAGTATTGTATTTCAAATTTATCTTGGCTTAGGGTGTTCTTAATTCTTTTAGTTTACAACAGGGCAGGAAACAGGCACATGGGCAAGTGAGAGCTTCTCTTGGTGTGACGTTCTTAAATTATCAGCTATTTCATACGAAACCTCTCAAGTGGTCATAACTGGCCACCTAAACCTGTTAATTGGACTGGATGGAGAAAAAAATAGTCACAAATGTGTTGTCCTTTTTCTGTTAATATAGAAATCTTTCATTATTGGAACAAAATTGTCTTTGAGTGACCCGACACTGGGAGGTAGCCTGGCAGAATTAAAGTAATCAAACAGAAACTCCCCCTGCCCAGCCACCTCCAGAAACAGCCCTTTTGATTCATTCCCCATCTGTCCAACATGACCTCTGTGCCCTCAGGCGGGTGGGGTTGTGGTCTTCATTTCTCTTTTGTCTCCCCCCCTCCTTCTCCCTTTCTCTCTCTGGGCAGTGGTGTTAGTCACTTCTCTGGTTTGTTTTTTTTCTTGTCTTTGCTGTCAAATCCAGTGATCTGCAGAGGTGCTGATAGATGAAGGTAACGGTGCCCATCGCAAACCTGGTCAGGCAAGAACCACACCGTGATGGTGCTGCTGCCTTCTCCGTGGAGAGCTGGGGAAATGCCCAAGCAGGCAGAGTTTCTCATAGGTGAGAACAGGTAAGTGGGAGTCAAAACCATGAATTTCAAAAGACAGAGACTTACTGTAACGTCACAGCATCATATGCTATTTCCCATCCATTTGAGTCGTCTTTTCACCAGATAACAAATCTGCATTTTACCATGAGGACATGACAGATGAATAACAACTCACCATCACTGTTAGTGGCATTAAAACCTAGGAAAAAAGCAAACACTCACACAGTCAGATATCTATTCATATTTTGAGGCTGGAAAGACAGGAGGAAGATTTTGCAAGAAGTAGAGAGGAGTATCACTGACCCGATAGCAAAGCTTTCAGATGTAGCTACCGTGAAGACACTTGTGAAGTCAGGCATGAAAAGATAAAGAAGAGGGAACAGTGGCCATCATAAATTCAGCTCGGCTAAGGGATAGCTGAGTTTGTGAGAGAGCAAGGGCTTCCCTTTGAAAGAGAGCAGAGAGGAGAGCACGTGCTGAACTGTAAGAGGAACAAGGAGCTGAGAAATGAGAAGATTACAAACCATAAAAGCATCTGAAAGGACTAGCTGTAAAAGCAAAGCAAAGATAATTTGTGGCAGAAGGAAGAACCCAGGATAAGAAGAAAGAACCAGTGGATAAAAAAGACAATAGCTTTGTCTGGGGAAAAACTCCCTACAATAAAATTGCTGTCAATTTGGGGACAAGAAAGGGACGAGAGCCAAAGTGGGAAAGGAATTTAGTATCATTATGAAATCAAAGCAGCAGGTTTAGACCAAAAGGTCTTTGGAGCGGGGGATATGCCTAATCATGTATTCATACAGTGACTGACAGAATGAGGCTTTTGTCTTGACTTGAGCCTCTGGGAGTTGTCAGAAAACAAACACCATACCATGGCAAGCTGCGCCAGGACCTCCGAGATAAACCCGGGAGAATAAAAATGGGAGGGTGAGGGCGAGTGCCAGTCAGGGGTAGGTGTATCGGAAGCCGGGGAGGAAGAAGGCAGGGGGCTGAGGAAGGCGGTAGGAGGAAATGCCTAAATTAGAATATTGGTCCAAAGCCTCAGAGGGGAAAAGAGTCAAGGGGGGATTAGAAAGCAATCGCTCCTGTCTGCTTTGTCTCCCCCATAGTGTGGAGAGCAACCAGACGTTCCCAAAGGTCCAGCGGGGACGGCTAACAGAGATTTCTCCAGCTGTCTCAGTGTCCATCCTATTTAGGTAATGCCTAATGCAGGCAGTGCCTGCCAGGGCAGAGCAGGTCTAATGGCTCTTGGCTCACCAAATGAGGAGGTGTCCCTTGTCACCCGGAGGCACTGGTCTGCCCTGGGGCCAGGGCAGCACCCAGGGTCCCCTCTGCTGGCACCGCTCCTGGCCTCTCCATAGTGGCACCCATGGGAGCCATGGGGAAAGGAGAAGGGGATCTGCTGTAAACCTGCAAAGAGCAGACCCTTTCTCAAAGGCATACGGTGCCACAGGGCTGTGGATTGAAGCTGGAGTTTCCCAAAAGAAAGTTGTTAAAATCATTTTAAAGCCATACCTGAGCAACCAGAGTTTGAACACGGCTTTTCTTTAGAAATTTGTAACAATGCTTATGTGCATTATTCTGAAACACACAGATAAAATACTCCCTCGGTCTATTTTTCTCTTGTACTAGAATCCGGACATTATTATGCAGATTTCCACTATAGCAAAATTACGGCAGAATAAATAGCTCTGCTATACACGAAGGGGAATCCTATTACATCTTCAGTAACTCTCAGTAAGCATCATCGCTATTATACCAATTGAAGAGACAGAAAACAATTTTTAATTAAAAATATTTATAGCGGGCATAATACCAACTGCCAGTTTCACTATCCAGTGAATGCATTTTGCAGCTGGTACTAATTCTCTCTTATTTCCATGAGGTTAGCCAGTATCAGCTGTTCATTAAGCAGAGGACATTTCAGGAGTATCCATATTATGTGCTGTAACTAACTGAGAAGTTCTTCCTTTGATAGATTTTAGGAAATCAAGATTGCTTTGCTATGTTATTCTGGGACTTTATAATAGAGAGGTCATTTCCCAGTGATCCGAGTAGGCTGCATCATCAGTTTTATTCAAATCAATCCTACAAACTGCTTTCCAGCAGATAAGAACATTTTAATTAGCAATATATCTTTTGTCTTCTATCTGCAGTGGAGTAGGGGGTGGGAAATTGATTTCAGCACACCCTTTATTTTACTGGTATAGCAGCATAATCAGAAGGTGTCAGCAGAACCACAGGCAAATTAATTTCGAGATACTGAGCTTCGTACAGCCGACCGTACGGCTGCTCCTAGGGCTGAGTCCAGCTGAGCGAGCTCACTGCTGCCGACGGCGCTAGATGCTCCGAGGGGCAAAGTCTAATACGGCTCTCTTGGGCGAAGGGCACAATAGCAGTCATCTAGCTCCCCTGCTTTCTGTGCCAGAGAGCATGCAAGACCTCACTTCTTGTCCTGGTTAGATGTATATATTGGTAAATGTGCTTATGTGTAGCCATAGGTGACGGGCAGCTGGCTGTAGGAGCGGTAAGAGCAGCTATGAGCCTGTAGCTCCTGCTGCAGCTGTAACTCAGGCTCAGAGGAAACCAGCAGGCAGAGGATGGGGCACAGAGGAGCCTTATTCCCGCATATCTCCCTTCCTCCTACCTCTCTGTGCCAGAGGACGTGTGTCTGAAATCCGGAGCTGGAACAGCGTCCCCAGTTTTGTGCCCCCAGGGGGCTCTGTCCCCATAAAAGCAGGGATTCAGCAGAGTCAGTTTGTCCTTGGTTCACATTCATGTGGCTCAGAAGGGACTTAGCACGCTGAAGGCTCCAGCCCATAAAATCTAATACAAAACTTCTTGTTCGCTGTATTCACCCCGGGATAGCCAGCAGCCCAGCCAGTGAGGAAATCCCCCGGTGATTTATCAAAGTAGCAGCTGGGAACTGACAAACTGAGCAGCTCATCATAACCTGGCTTGTGACTTGCTAAGTCCCATATGGTTATTGTTTTTCACTTTAAAGTATTAGCAGTGAATTTCAAAACCCAGAATTTAGCAAGCTGTGTTTCATAATTGGAAAGATCAAAACCCATTTGAGTCTGTGAAGTCATTTACAACATGCTTATCCTTCCACCCACAATAGATTTTACAGCAATGTCCCCTGGCCCGGATCCCCAGTGGCAGCAGAGGAGCCCAGGGGACCCAGCTGGAAAGGCAAATGATGTGAACTGGTGGAGAGGTGCATCCGTGAGGGGAGCAGAGGCTGTCCCAGGAGGTGATTCAGAACAAGAGTTTAATGTAGGGAGGTGCTCTGAGTCGCTCCCGGGGGAGCTTCCATCTCTCCACTGCCTACAGACCGACCTGTGAAGAGCAGCTGCTGTCGCTTAATTAGCCTTTCTGAATATTCTGCTTTAATCCATCTTTAAAGCTTGCAAAAGCCTTGCATGTCCATGTGCTGATCTTGCTGTAAGCAAGCATTGTGCCCGGCATCAACTGCAGCAAGAAGCCGAGCTCCACCAGCTCTGTATAGGAATGTCCAAGCTGTTACATCCATTTCCTTTTACCTACAGGTAAATAAGTCTTTTGGGCAACCAAGGAGTGCACCCTTTCTTCTTGCACAGACGGCAATAAAGGCTTCCAGAGCGCTTTGGACTGAGCGTGTGGAATACAGTCACCACAGCAGTCCCATATCTAACTTTCTGAGTAGTCATGATGTCCTAGGCTAGCTTTGATTTTAGCTGTTCCCCTCGGTATTTTGTGTAGGTGCACAGCGTGCATTTGAGTGATGTTCTGTTTATCTCCTAATGGTAGCAAGCAAAATTTCAGGGAAAAAATGATACCATTCCATCCTCCGGAAAGGCGGTCTCTGAACAAGTGGAGCAGCAGAGCGTGAAGCGTTCCTTCTCCTGCTACTCATCTTTTTGGTCAGCTGTTCATGAAATGGCACATGGAAAAGCAAACTGTTATTTCCCCCAAATCTTTTGTCTGGGTTTAAGTAGAGTTCATAGGTTGAATAATAAGGAGTTTGCATCAGCCCTGAGTCAGACAGTGCAGTTAACTCTACAGTGAGCTCGAGGACCGGGGTGTCCCTTACCAGAGCTGCTACTAAGCTTGACCAACCACTTTCCTTGCCTAAACTGTAAATTTTGGAGGGCAGGAACTTTCTCTAAGTATGTGTTTGTATGGGAGGGCAATTTGAGATGATCTTGTGCGAGGTACAGCTGCAACGCAGACTGCTGTCATAAAGTTGTATCCGATGCGGAAGGAAATACAACAGAGCCGGTGGGTGGCAAAGTAGCTGTTAAAACAACCATTTCGAATAAAATGTCACAGACTGAAGTTTGATAGATAAAATTTCATTTTTTGCATGCCACCGGGTGGAAGAAAAGAGCCCATCTGTTCTCCAAGCATTGCACATTGTTAAGCAAACTGCTCGCAGCTTGGCAGATCAGAACATTAGAAGAAAAAAAAAAAATAAAAAAAAAAAAAAAGCCAACCATAGATGAGCATGAATACAAGATGAGTCATTGAAGTTTACCCGAAAGCAACATAAAAATTATGGTTCTCGCCAGGAAGTTATGCCAGGGTATTCTCACGGGCTTGGCTCGCCAGGACGGGCAGGCAGAGAGAGAAAGCGGCGGGGAATAGGGGTGCATTCTTCCGCCGCCGAGGCTGGCGAGGGCCGCTTGGTTGCTCGCTGCGGGGAGAATGCGTGTGTTTGTCTTAGCAGACAAGGGGCACCATTATCACATACCTCAGCAGGGTTGTAGATGTCAACCAAATAATTGGTTTTATTTAGAATATGACATCCAAATGGTCAATGAAGCATTTTGGGTGTCCTGGAAAGATTTTATATACAAACCAGCTGGAATCCCATTGACAGGAACAGCCTCTTCCTTTCCCTCGCCCCCCTCCCCATTACTTTCAGTCAGACAGAGCTGGAAGTGACTGAGAGGAGCTCCAAGAAGCCTGCGCCTTTGAGCGGTGAAGTCTACTGGTGCTAAACATCTGACACTTGTTCATTAAGAGAGACCCGGGCAAGCATTTCATCATTGAGATGAGTATTTAATACATGAATGGGTAGCGAGAAAACATATTTGTGGCCATTTCAAAAGGCTGTCATACAAGGAGACTCCAAGTCTGAGCAGGTTGGACAAGCTGCAGGGTGCTTTGGAAATCTCTCAAATGAACACACGCTTGTAAAGCACAAAGTTGCTGTTGCAGCTTCCAAAGAAAAGTGAGAAGTAGAATGAGCGGGCAGGCGGGGGGCAGGCAGGGGGTGCCGGGTTCCAGCCTTCCTTTAGCACAACCGCTAGGTTATAGGGAAGGGGAGACCTTACACAGCTTCCCATGCAGAGCATCACAGCTGCACCCACCCCAAAACAATACAACTTTAGTCCCATCACTCCATAGCTGCATGAGTGATGTGCTAGGATTTTCCAGAAACTCAGAGGACAGCCCGTCCTGGTAGCTCTCATGGCTAATGCCGGATAGATGCAACTTCTTCCTGTGGGAATCTACCATTTGTTCAAGGAAAATTATTGAATGTAAATAGATTCAAAAAAAGAACTGAAAATGAATGAGGACCTCCAGTAGCCAGAGATAGAAGAATGTTTCAACTGAGACAAAAAAGGGCGGAAACATTCAGTAAAGTGCTTTTTCTCTACTTTTGGAAGATGCAGGATGCTGGCTCCTGTAACAGGAGCAGAGTGCGTCTTGTGCATCCCAAGTGTCCCAAAAATGCTGGCTGAGAAGGGAATGATTTTTCAGTAGCCTCTTAAGTACCAGGCGCATTGCAGAAAATTCAAAGCAAGATGGTGATATGCTAATTGAACAGGACAAGCAGGAGGTCACTGGTTGAAAGCTATCGACTGCCTGGCTGATTTCCATCCTAGGTGAAAGTATAGAGAAGGTTGATGTGAAATTCAGTGATCAAGAAGTACATTTAGTCACCGGCACCAATGTTTTATAAGAACAAAGTGGCATTATCTAACGTATCTTTCACTTTTCTAGTTCACAATTTTGGCTGATAAAAGGCAATTATGGAAACGTGACAGACTTCTAACCCATACTCATTGTAACAGGCTAGCTGGGTGTTATCTCAAAAAAAACCCCACCAACATCAACAAAAAATTCCCACTACGTAATACAGGACACAGCCAGTGGGTTAAGACCTCGCTGACTAACAATGAGGAACGGTCATGAAATGAACTGCCAGATTTCTGACTCAATCAGTGTAGGACCAAGGCACAGTTTTTGCTGAGCACCTGAAAGCAATAACAAGAACACTGCAAAGCCGACATGTGGAAGATGCCCGGGTTGCAAAGGAAGTATGCAATGATATGGCAGTCACGCGGAGTGAGCTGGGGCACTTGCTCAGCTCCAGTCACCCAAACAAGTATTTTAACACATGGCAGTGCAAAACCACACATCTAGGAAGGACGATTGCTGGCCAAACCCACGTGGTGGGAAATAGGACACTGGAAAGAAGTGACTCTGTGTAGCATTTGGGAATTAAAAGAGAACAAGCAGTACNACACCAATGTCTTATAAGAACAAAGTGGCATTATTTAACATATCTCTCACTTTTCCAGTTTACAGTTTTGGCTGATAAAAGGCAATTGTGGAAACGTGACAGACTTCTAACCCAAACTCACTGTAACAATTTGGGAATTAAAAGAGAACAAGCAGTACAACTAAAGTGCTCAGAACAAAAAAAAATAGATATATGACAAGAAAAAAAGGTGTGAGAAAAAAAAGAGATATGTGACACAAAAAAAAGATATATGGGTATATGTACAAGAAAATAGTGAGCAAGCCAGTGACACAAATGCTTATATTCAACATTGGTGAGGTGATCCTGGAAACCTGTGTCAAGTTGGCGACTATGTTTCTTACAGAATAAAATTGACTTGCAGGAGAGACCCACCAAATAATTGGAAGACAGGAAAATTGCCAAAAGCTCCCAGAAAAATGTCATTTGCTTGCCAAAATCTGTAGAGAATGCTTCGATAGGGTTTCAGAATACCTAGTATTAAGAAGGTATTAATTCGGATAAAGGTTTCAGTGGTAATATTCAAATTATTGGTAGATAATAATTATCAGTTTTAGGTAGCAGTAATAAGAAATGCCTTTTTTACACAAATACATTTTTCAGAAAGAAGGGTGATTATCAAAGGGCTGAGATCTAAAAGGTTTCTCCACTTCCTGATGGCATCAACTGAAGATTTGGTGCCTTTTTGGGTGATACGCTTTAGTCTAATAGAAGTTATTTAGTTCAGTATCTCGATATTCAAACAAAATGTAACGATCCGTTCCCTGCAGGCAACTGTGCTACATCTAAGGGTCCTTTCTTGCCGTCAGATCTGTGACCCTCCAAGTTCTCTCCCCACATTGCTCCGCACATTAAGGCTTGCACCGTGGAAAGCACAAACAGAGTAGAAAATATCCTTGTAAATCACTGTGGTTAAGCGGCATTTCTTATTTCGGATTTGAGACCATTTTCAAATCAGGAGAGGAGAAACAAAGGGAGTCTGCAAGAAAGATGAGACATGCCAATAGCAATAGTAAGCACCGGGGTTATTAGGGCTGCGGGCACCCAGTAAGCGCACTGGGACTGAAGGACACTGCCAATCTCATGGGTCAGATGACCCCATTTCAGCATGTGCTGGGCTGAGACATCCTGCCTAAGTGGTCTCAAAGCCTTTTACTGTAGGTTTGGGCCATGTCCTGATCCTGTTATCAGGTTTAAGAGCAGGAACTGTGGTCCTGCCAAAATTAGATAAGGGTTAAAAAAAAAAAAAAAAGAAAAGGGCACCAGCAGACACTGCTATCAAACAGAGTGCTTGCTTGTGCTCTTACGCTGTTGGAAATCATCAGCAAATTAGGTATAAAAGGAACAGGCAGGCAGTGTGTTCCCAGCTGAACTGCTATAAATGTCACAGCATTTGTATTGACACCACAGGCTGTTTCATCCAAAGAAAAAAAAAAAGAANAAAAAAGAAACAAAAAAAAAAGAAACAAAAAAAAAAGAAAAAAGGAGGAAAAAAATAATTTTGCAAAGAGGTTTGTTTTTCAAATGAGAAAAGTCAAACATACTTAGCAAAATTTACCCTGCAGGAATCTAATAATCAGACTATAATTAGGTGATGGTCAAAAAATGATAGGAACTGAACGGCTAAATAGTAACTCTACATCACTGATAAAACATGTAAAATGTCTTATACCAAAGAGTAAATGGGAATGGAATAAAGATGTGAAAGAGTTTGAACTGTTTATTTAGATCAGACAATCCTTAGAATTGAATGAAAGATGGGAAAAAAAAAATTGTAGCGCAATAAAGGTACTGTATTGCTTTAGGGTTGATGCTCTTCCATTATCCTAAGGATCTCCTTATTCACTGCTAGCAAACAAGCAACACTTCCCATAAAGTCACAAAACCCAGCAGTTTCTCTCTTGCTGCTTCCTCAGTATCTGAAGGAGCAGTTCAGCAAGAACTGCGACAGCTATTTCACCTCATCATTTTTAAAGAGAAAATTAATTTTTAAAAGTTCTCTTTGAGTCGCTTGGCTGAAACATGGCTTTCTACAGACAGCCTTATCCAAAATATTCACAAGCACCTGCTGCTTCCCAAACCAAGGCAAAATCCTCCTGGTTTCAGCTTGTGATGAGTTCAAGAGCTGGGACACGTTTGCAAAGCTCTTGGTGCCCCAGGTAAAACTCCAGGAGAGCATCATGTTTCAGGGCAGATGCTGGGAGATGCACAGAGTCATAGCGGCTGCAAAACCAGAGGCATGAACACCATGGGAAATACCAGCAGGTCAGGTGAAATGGTCTTCTTGAAAGCCAGCGGTAGTCTGCAATCGCTTGAAAGTCTCCAGAGTACTTTGGCGTCATCGGGCTGGTTTCTGCATACAGCAGTGTAAGTCAGAAAAGGGACCCCAACTTGTTAAAGGGATTTTATGAAATCTCGGCGAGGCAACATCTGCCCATTTGACAAAGCTCTGCATGGTTAGAAAGACTCCTATGATGTTTTGAATACCACAATGCATCATTTATTGCTTCTCATTGAGGAGGAAACTTCTCACTTTATAATTTATGAGACTGTGTGTGGTAACAAGCAGGCTGTGAAATCTCTATGGGGAATGAGGAAGCTCAAAGCAAATACCACCTCATGAATAATTCCTGTAGCACACGAGAAAGAGCAGCAAGGCCATTTGATGTATTCCTTCAATTATCCCTTCCAGAGGAACAAGAGCTCATATCTCTGCCTCAGAGAAGTAAAGTCAGGGCATACACTGCAATGGGACAACATTTTGGCACAGGAACATTTTCATACCAGGTCCTTAAGCTAGGTGACTACGCCTGCCCACTCCTACAGCAAGACCATTTCCTCTCACGAAGCCCAGGTTGGCCGCCCTGCCGAGGCAGCGGGTCCTGCTTCAGATTTGGTCTTCAGGTTTATTCCACTGGCATCAGAGGGCTCAAGGGCAATTGGTTTTTCCTTAAAGTTTCTGTCCACCCAGATCTGTGACTTCTAGCTATGGGAGACAGTGAGAGGCATCTTCAGTGGGCAGGGCATGTTCATAGAGTCATTTAACCAAAGGTGTTATAATCTGTGGCTTTAATTGCAATATAAATTAGCAGCAAGACACTTTCCTTTAAATAATTGATTTGAATCTTGTTCTGCATTTCTTCTCTTTGTTTCTTTTGCAAGGGAGAGGTAGACCTCGCTGATTACGAGCCAGGAAGGTGTGTTGATTTGGAGTTGTGTGTGGTCTTTGCACAGAATTTGGTGTTTGTTTTTGCTGTCCAGGAGGACGCACCACGAACATATTTAAGCCATTACACAGCTTAACATACCCTGCTTGGGTTCTCTGTTTTGTATGACAGCAGCAAATGAAAACTGAAAAAGCCAACTCATTTTTGCATCCTGCTGTTTCTGGATGGAAAGTGGGATTTAATAAAAGTGCAGAAATTTAAAACTATGGCAAATTTGTTTCATATGTCTCATTTACTCTTCTCAAATTACATTTTGCACTGGGCTTGGTTACTGAAAGCCTTGTCATTAGTCAAGGATTTTAAACAACTAAAGCAAAGCAAAGCAGAGATTCCTTCTGTACCAGGAGAAGAGGCAGCTGCTGCCGAAAGCTGGTACATCTCCTTGGTAAAACCCAGGTTCAAGGTGGTCAGCTGTGACTCTCCTTCTTCTAGAGCTCCAACTGTCTCAAGGACTTTGAGAGCAAACAAGTATTGTTTGAATGTTATCTATCAGTGTCTATTCAGTTCATGCTATTTTAATACCCTGTGGTAACCTTAAAATAGGCCATCATAATTGTGAATTCAATTTCAAATCTACACTTATTTTAAGAAAAAAGAAAAGTGAAGTTAAAAATAATATATGAGTTTTTCAATATGTAAATTGAAAATGATATTTAATAATACTTGGTAAGCAATATGTCATATCTGTGTAAATCATAAATCATATTTAATTTTACTTATTATCCCTCCATGGTAGGCATTACAGTGCTGTGTATCTCCACTGCATCTGCCGGAGGGCGGGTAATTAAATTCATGACCAAACATGCTCGGGGAACTGAGGAGGACAGGGCTTGGCTCGCGGAGGGTTGGATCCGCAGTAACAGTAATGGCAGGGACCACGTGCAGGATGCTGAATGAGTAGGACGTGGGTATTTATCATGTTGGGGGTGGGCAGCAGTTTTCCCAGTGGTCCCACTTCTGGGAGCTGGGTACTTCTGGAGGGGGAGTGAGGTGCTTCAGGGCAGTGAGCACCCCTTCCCGCGAGGTGCTGGGGCACTTCAGGGGATGCTGGCTGCATCCGAGGCTACTGCTTCACACAGAAGCCTGATGGCCTAGGGTGTCTCTGAATTACCGTGCCAGAAGATACCACTTCATATGTTTATGAAATCCAGAGCAGACTCGCAGCTTTAGTACAGAGAAATCATATTATATTGTCATATTATATTGTCGAGACCCTTTTGGTCTTGACATTTACAGTCCCTTTTCACCAGGACTTTAGGTTATGACTGTGGTGTAGCTGCATAAGGGATCGTGTTAGCACCATGCTGTAACAGCATTTTGTTCTGACAGTCATTTACTCTCAGCTGTAACCACAGCTACGAGCAGGAGTTAGACCTGAGCACTATGGAAGAGGATGTTATTCTTTCAAGCAGTCTCTGAGAAAACACTTGAGCCTCCGCACTTTGTACACATGGTTCATACAAATCTTTTAACTTCTGCTTAAAAAGCAATGGCAGCAGAAGTCATTTTCTTCCTCGTAAGCTTCAAATCCAAATATAAGAGTGAAATAATAGCACGTGAAGAGATGAAAGCCCCATCCAGGACAGTTTATATGCAGCACTGTTCTATTTGAGAAGTTTTTTTTGGGTGTCCCTACTTCTAAAGCTGTCAGTTAGTTTTACTGCCGCATGCACTTAACCTTCCCCTGAACACCAGCTTCAAAGACTCAGTGCTTTGTGGGCGCCATCAGTCTTTCAGATACAAAAAAATATTGCTTTTTGCTAAAAGATGTGCTTTGTTCCTTTTGTTGGATAAGCAGAATGTCCCGGCAGCCTCAGCACTTCATCATTAACTGCAGAACATCGTTCACACCCAGCTTGGGAGAGAACTGGAACAAAAAGAAAAATGGCTTTGCCTCCCTGCCCATGACCCCATGCCACCGTGTTATTTTTCACGAGATCAATAAGACGTTCATGAGCATAAATCAGTATAATTCAAAAACCAAACGTCAAAGGAAACAATAAAAATCCCAGGTTTTTATGAATGGGAGGGATTGTCCTGTGCTGCCAGGCTGGGATCAGTGTGAAGCTGGCAGGGGACGCCACTGCAACGCAATAAACGCTGCCATCTGTTACTCCTGAGCTCCTGAAGCATATAAAAAGCACCAGTGAAAATCAGCCCTGCCCGGACGCGAGGTGCTCAGGCGGCTCCTTCCCACCCATGAGGGCAGTGGGAAAAGCCGGTGTGTGGTGCTGCTGGTGGGGCTTCACCTCGGTGGAGATGATCCAGGGAAAGATACCTCAGGGGGCCGGGCCTGTTGCGGGGCATCCCCATGGTGGAAAGCCTCCATAAGCTTTCCAACGCCGTGGTTGTCTGATGCTTGCCTGCCTTACAGCACCAGCAGAGATCAGTGCCTTGGTGGCATCTGGGCTTTCCTTCTCCACCTGGGAAGGTCCAACACCCAGCACACTAGGAAGCACTTTGTGTGTTTTTGTATACCTATGTCCACCACCTCCCCTGCAGCATCTCACCCCAGGTTTGAGGCTCGTTCGGGAGAGTGCGCTGGGCAAGGGGGGCTCCTTCCCCTCTCTCCAGCCTCCCTGCAAACACCCATCTACCTCCAAGTGCGTGGGACGCGTTTCCCGGGGTGCTCAGGAAGCTGGCTGCGTAGGGTCCTGCCACCCTGCCATAAGCATCTCGCCCCCGTTCCCTCTCCCCGTGCGGGGGCTAAGGGCTGCCAGCCAGCAGTCGCCCCAGCCACGGGAGCAAACAGCTTCCCACGTCACCCTGATGTGACTGCATGGCTTAGGAGCGTTCTCATCGCTTCGGCAGGCTCAGGCACGGTGCGTTTGGGATAATTCATACCCCAAATACCTGCAGCTGAAGTTCCTAAACACGGAGGCACTCTGAAAGGTAATGAGCTGTTGTCCTCTGCTGTGTGGAGAAATCCGTGCAGCCCAATGACAGAAACAGAAAGGAAGAGGAGACACCCACATACAAAAGCAGTCTGCTCAAAAACTACCCTGTTACTTTTAGAGCAGAGTGCTACTCATGTTTGCAGGTGTATTTTTTTTTCCCACCCTGAGCCCATGCAGAGAGGGGGATCAATCTCTAACAGCTCATCATTGCCATTTTCTTTACATTCAGATAATGCATTTCCAGGTTGAAAGTCTGGGTGGGAAATACTGATTACACGTGCTACACTGTTGGAAACAGGATTGTGTGTTTATCTTTGAAAATCTGGCCCCTGGGGGATGTGATAATTTCTCTCATTATTTTAGCTGGTCCTCTCGAATGCCCTTCCCCTCCCAGGCACGTGGCGGCTTGGAGCTCCAGCCATGTCCCCCACGAGCACATCGGAAGCTGCTGACCGTACCACCAATTCACTGGGGAGCTGCAGGAGCGACCAACTGTGCCTAATTATGGACATCAAAACACCAGTCCCGCAGCAGGGGCAAGCATGCGGATGAACCTCTCAAAAGATTTAATTACGTAGAAGTAATTTCTATTTTGAAATCCCACAGGATTTCTATTTCGAAAATTAACTACTAGAAAAATGCTTTTTCTGTCTACTTGTGTCAAAACATTTGTGTCCCTCCTACCCTCTCCCCTAGTTCACTGTATATTTACAGGAAACAGTGTGCGCATCATGACGCTGTATGTATTCTGAGCAGCCGTTTTCCTCGAAACCAGCTTCAGTGATCATGATTGAACTGAGATGTTCCTGAGTTTCTGCTGAATGTGAACAAAAGGCAGTTACATCCTTACCTCTGAGCTTGTCAAACGAGAGTGATTAAAAATATGCAGCTAGCTGGGAAAAAGCAAGGTGGAAACCTGTGAAGCTAAGCAGAACAGCCTCATAAGTTGCTTTTTAGCTTAACTGTTTTTCATCTAGCAAGAACTTCACCAAGAGGAAAATAAGACTAATCAGAGAAGCAAAAAAGAGCGCTTCACATTAAAAAACCAATTCATTTGCCAATTAGGTCTTGAAACACTATTAACAGTGACTGGCAGGTGCCTGGAACCCAGCTACCTTTGCTAAGCAATCACTTATACAGTGCTGTGGCCCAGCAATTATTTACTACATTAGCAGATAAACATGTTTGATCAGAGCTATTAACTAATTTAGATAATTCACGTGCAGTCGTTACTCTGTATGGAGTGAACAGATTTACAGCGCCTTTGTTTGACTGGGGACACTGCAGTTCAAAATCCCAGTGTGACATACAGATGTTGTAGACTACTGGTCATACTACGTGGGCAAACATTTAGAAATGCCTTTTTGCCCCCCATCAAACTGTGGCAGAGGTGGTTTCCTTTTGCAACACAGTTCCACTAGGAGATGGGTTGCATTGGGTTGTGTTGGGTTGGGTTGCGTTGGGTTGGGTTGGGTTGCGTTATGAGAGATGAGCTGCTGGCCAAAGCCCTCCCAACCCAACACAAGCCCGCTGGGCTGCCACAGGCTGGTAGCCAGGAGGAGGCACAGTGGACATGCATGGGGCGATGTGTGGTGAGCTGCCTGCAGCCCGTGTCACTGGTGGGGATGTGTCTGAGCCAGGAAGGCTGTGGAGGGGATGGCTCAGATGCCTCCTGGCACAGGCGGTGGTGGCAGGTGGTGGTTCCCCTTCCTGCTGCCCTTCCCACAGCAGCCAGTGATCAGTGCAGAGCAACCGTCTCACCGAGCTGTGGGGAGCCCTCCAGAGGTTGTCCCAAAAAGGGGCTTTAAAGGTCAGCATTGCTGCCTCATGCTTATATGTTTAAAAGTCACCTGCAAAGGAAAATTAGATTTTTCCTTCCCCTCCCAGCGCAGCAGCTGTTGGATGTGGATGCCAGCTCTTCCTGCAGCAGGACTCTGGCGGGCACTGGATCCTGCCATGTGAGCAGGGATGTCCAGCTCCACGGTGGCTGTTCGTGGTGAGCCCTGACTGCTGCTTCTCCACAGCAGGCACCGCGCCAGGGACCAAGCAAGCTGGCAGCTGAGGGGCATGAGGAGACTATCGGGAGGAGGAATGACTACGTCGGTCTGAAGATGGGCAGTCAGAGCTCTCGGCCTCCAAGCTGCACAGCTGCTGGCAAACTTTGAGGTTGGGGGAATGGCTCACAAGATGGCACCAGCCCATCTGTGCAACAAGGTCTATCCTGGTACTTCTGGGGGAGGAGCCGAGAAGGTAGCTGCAAGGAAACCATGTGTCTGTGCGCACCTTCCCAAGCCCCTTTCAGTCCCCCATTTGCTGGAAAAACCACACACTGGTGTGTTTTTGAACTCTGACCAGTGGGAGCAATACCAAAGCAGAGGCCATTGCCTTCTTTTACTTGAACATGGGAGAATGAGTGATGGACTTGAGTCGCACCTGAAGTGGGTGTCCTGCGGGGTGCTCCCCCTGATCGCAGCCCCTGTGAGGGAAGGGGCTGACCTCCCTTTTCCTTTCCTTTTTGTTGGTGCTGAGATCCTTCAACACCTTCCACGTGTGGTCTCTCTTAGTTCTGCCTGCCAGATTTCATGGGTTACTTTTAGCATGCTGAGGGGAACGAAGACAAGTGAAATGACCATGCAGGACAGGCGGCGACAGCTTGGATCAGAGAGATGGTGGATCCTGCGAAAACAGGCAGCACAGCTTCCCAGTCCCTGCGGAGGGAAGGGTGCGATGCTGCCGAACCCCAGGCTGGCCAGGAGCTCTGCTGTGATCCCGATGACCTACATGCCTGACCTCTCACAGCGACACTACCACGGTGTTATTCTGGTCAGGGGAGGGTAGCCACAATGGTTTGTGTCTTGGGCAGCAAAGTGTGCTATGCAGCAGCATAGAGGACAAATTGCCCAGGGGCTGCCAGCTCAGGCTCCCTGAATGCCTCTTGCGCTGGTTCTTTAGGTTTCTTAGGACGATCCTGCCTCTCAGCTGTGGTGGCAGATAGCAAGTCTGGATCTCAAGCTGTAAAAATCCACCAGAAAACATGGGCTTGGATAATTTCCCTAACCTAAAGTTCTCTGTCTTTTTCTTTTTGTGCACATCCAGAAGATGTAAAGGAGGGGGGGCAGATTTTTAAGTCACAAAATTATTATATAGATGCAAATGTGTGGCCAAAAGCCAAGGCTGGAGACCAGCCAGAGGGCCAAATACTTGACACGGGCAAGTGGGTGCGAGGGCTTGTGATCCTGAGCGGTCCTGGTGCGGGTTAGAGGATGGCAGGGTAATTCAGGTAGGAAGAGACCTCAGCAGGTCATCGCCGTAGGCCAGCCTCCCCCTCAGAGCAGGACCAGCTCGTTCGCCATCTGCTTTTGCCTTTCCCTGGTTCTGCTCCTTCGCAGCTGACCCTGAGGAGCAGATTGTCTCGCAGCAGAGGCAGCCGGGTCCCTGCAGCGGCGGATCCCGGTCGGTGGAGCTGCTTTCTTCTCCGGGCCGAGCTGTAGGGGGGCACCTCATGCCTTCAGCATCCCCCTCGAGTGCTTTGCCGCGAGCGTGACCTGAAACTGCTTCGCAAACCCCCTGCGGTTTTCAGCACTGAGGGGACAAACAGCCTTAAAAATGGAGAACGCTGTTTTATTAAATACACTGAATATGGCACAATCTGGTGTCCTCGATGATTCAGTTTGAAAATACAGATATTGACATAGGGCATGCTGAGTGTGTTTGTAGAAACACTGTTTTCCTAAGGCTGCCCGCAGGGGTCGGTAGGGGGACCGAGAGATCGGAGAAGCAAACTGGGAAGCAAAAGGCAGCCCTTTATTTGGATGTGGGGCTGACAGAGGGCTTGGCTTTGCATTAGTAACGGTGAGCTGCCGCTACAGGAACCTGTTTTGTTACTAAGACACGTTACAAGTCAGCAGACTGCCACATTTTTCTGACTCATCAGCTGATATTAATTAATGACTTGGGAGCACACCAAAAATTCCCAGTGGCCTGCCTTCCTTGAAAGGCTGCGTTTGTCTCCCTCTCCCTCCCCCTCCCCCTGGCTTTAGAAAAAAAAACATCACATCAAAAAAGCTATACATTTTAAGTATGGGAAATGACCGAAATAGCTCACCCCTGTATTCCATAGAGCAACGCCCTGCCTGCAGCGGGGACCGGTCCCAGCTCCCAAAGGTGCAAAAACCCCAGAGGGCAGGGCGCAAACTTAATAAGGAGCATAAAAGATAATACCGATCATTTTTTTCCTCCTTTCTTATGAAAATCACCTTTGTGGATGACCAAAACTGCCTGTGACAAAACAACTGCCCATCTCTGCGGGCTGCTGCAGCTCCCTGTCAGCCAGGCCAGTAATCCTGAGCAGCAGGATTTCACGTATATACATACAAAATGTCTTAATTTCTCTTGAACCAAGGAATGAGGCAACTCCACTGAACTAGCAACTGCAAAAAAAAAAAAACCCAGCATTTTCCTCCTTCCAAGAGAGCAGCCATGCCCCCTTGTCTCCCCAGGGTCCGGCCACCTTTGCTTATGCCACATCTGCATCCTCACCAGGGCCAGCATCAGTTAAAACCCAACCCCTGAGAGTCAGGTTTCCAGGCTGACTCCCAACACCTGTATTTCTCTGTCCTAGCAAACAGAGCCACTGCTCTTATGTGTTTCTGGGATCCTTTATCCCTTACTGTAATGTCCAGTTTCTCATTTAAATAGTTTGTGTTGATATGAAACCGATTTTTCCCAAATCCCCTGTAAATATTAATCCTCGGAGGAGTGTATTTAGACAAAATGTAAATAGTTTCCTTCATATGATTTTGTCTGGACAGAACAACGGCCACCAAGATATCGTGTGGTCTCCAGGGTATTATGAATAGTGCTTTCATACTTTTCTGTTACTGGGGTGTAATTAAAAGATCCTTTTTTGTCTTGAGTCATTACTGGATAAATAAAACCTCTCTGTGAATTACCTCAACCTCCTTCAACATGAACATGAACACAGAGCAGAGCTGTGTTTCTGAATTCTGTCTGTTTTTAACAGATATAACTCACTTAGTAACAGCTTAACCACATTTTCACAGACACAGATGCTCAACCACATCTTTACTTTGGTTCTCATACCCCTATACTGATTTGTGAAGCCCCAAGGAGCATTAAATGCACTTTCCAAGATTCACAGAGGACATTTTAGTGAGTGGTAGTCCTGATGAAATAATCCCACCTTCATCATCTGACTCCAAATGAAATATTAACAAATCTTCGGAAGATACAGGTGAATAAAACAGGCCGAAATACTTACTTCTGGTGGGTGCCCTCACAGTAAATGACAGCATCTCCAACGGAAAGTTTGATGAGAGCAACTTTAGTGACTTGCAAATGTGCAGAACAGAGTCCTGTGCAAAGTCATACCTCAAAAATACATTCATTAATACTCCTATTTTTTATCTGTAAGGGTTTCTCAGAACGGACTTTCTTGGGATGGCATTTTTGTTTGCTCCTGCTATTCTTCCTGCTTTCACATTTCAGTGGCTGGAGCATACAAAAAACCGCTCCGGCTTTTTCTTCTTCCCCCGAACGCAAAGGGCCAAATGCGTGTTTGCTCTGGACTCATGACTCATAGACATTCGAACTCAAAGCAGGTCTCATCATTGCATTAGGAAGATTATAAAAGCAGTCGGGGTAAACCTGCTTGCTTAACAGGGATGCTGAAAGGGCTGCTGAGTGCCCAGGGCCAGAGGCAAGGAGGCCAGCTGGAAGGCAGGCTGAGAATGAAATGACACCTCCCTAAGTTTCATATCCAGAAATACGAACAGCTTCTCATGCAGAGCTCAGCATTTAAAAGTTGATAAATTACAGGATGAACACAGGCAGTTATTTACTCTATCCCTTATCCTTATTAATTCTGCGGTGTACCCTTGCTCATCCAAAGCTTAGCATGAATTTATTCTCAAAAATTAAAAAAAAAAATTTCAAATGGTTAGACCTAGAAAAAGTTTACTAGTAAATTGGCTTGCTTATGAATTCGTAAGAGCACAGAGTTTTCGTAGTTATTTTAAGTTCCCAATGGGTCAGTCATATCGGGGGAAAGAGCATTTGATGAAAAAAAAAAATAAATAAAATCATTATCTGCCTTCCTCACAGAATGGCTCAGGTTTTCCTCCTTTTCACTGCTGACCTGTAGTGGGGAGTGTTGCTTTGAGATACAGCCATGGACTTGAGGTACCTTATACAAAAAGGGAACAACAACAAAAAACCGAAACAAAAATAAAGAAATGGAAGCAACACCAAAACCACATCTGCCTTCATATGACAGCACTGAGGAACGCAAACTGGACTGGCTACTGACCTAACAAAACCAAACTGATTCGTCTTTTTCTGGCAGAAGACTCAGTCTCAGTCCCTGCATGTTTGTAGGCCAAATTTGCCTCAAATTCTGATTTTAGGGTGTGTATGTTTTTGAACACATGAGGTTTTAGGGTTCTCAGAGGGACAGAAATGCAAGTCTGAGCCAAGGCTTTGGGGTGATTTCTAAAGCAAGGGGGGAGAAAGGGTATGAAGGATTCTAAAAAAATTCTCAATTTGTCTGTGCTTACCAGTGCCTCAAAGTATTGTTATTTAAACACAGAGGGTTTGTATTAACTGTGTGTTTGTGCATGGTAAATCCAAAAACAAAGTTTGACTTTTATAATGGAGTTGGTAGCACTGCAACACTGAATCTAAAACCCTGTAAATAGCAAATCCTTTTGTGGGTGCCCTCAAAGTCCAGATGGTAATCTGTGCTGTTTGCATTGGATTTTCCCCTCTGCTTCCTCCATTTTGGTGGAAAAAAAATAACACAGTTAACTGGTCAAACAAATGCCTGCCCCATACAAATTCATCGAGAAAATGTGTTCATTTGAGTTCAGTGCCCCAATTCATCAGAATTATCAATCTGTGTCTGCACATACCAGACTATTTAAAAATGGAAACTAGAAGAGCTTCTGACTGTTCCACGTCAGGAGCAGAAAAGTGAGTTGCACAAGGCATTCAAACAGACATCTTAAACCAACCGAACACCTTGAACTAACCCTAATAAAAATCTTCTACTAATCCTAATAAAAATCTTCTTTTCACAAAATTTACGTGCAGCATTTGGCAAGACAGTTCCTTTTCATCATTACTTTGGTATACGCACATGGTCAATTCATAAATGAATGGTGGTATAAATGCTATGTATTATGTATCCACATGCCATGGCCTTGTAAACTCTTAGGGTAATACCAACAATAATGATTATTAAAATATCATTGTAATAAAACGGTGACAATGATATGCTAAAACCAGCGAATGGTCTAACCCAGAAATGCCTCAAAAAAGGAAATTTTAGTTCTCTTAAACACAAGGCACAGAGCAGGTGTGGCAAGCAGTAGAATAACTGAGCTCGGATACTTGCCCTACTGTTTTTCCCCCAAGAAAATGAATGTAAAGTATTCATCCTGTAGCTCAGTAGCTTTTAACATCCACCTGGCGTGGACTTTACAGCGCACGAGGCTAGGCAAAACCAGGTCGGAAGAGATGCGTTTCAGCCAGCACCACATTTAAACACATCATGTCAAAAAAACGCCACCAGGCCTTGATGCCACGTGAGCGAGCAGAGCTTCGCTGCCGGGTAGCGTCACAGCGCACCCCTTGCCGTGCCCGCAGCACTGGTGCTCCCATGGGCAAACCGGTACCCAGCACAGCTGTTACTGTGGTCCCCTCTTGCTCTTTTTAGCTCCTGTCCCCCCACCCCACCCCGATGCCACCCCACTTTCAGCTCATTGCCGTACCAGGTACCAGTCTGCATCCTGCAGCTGTTGAAAGCTGTGGTGAACTTCCAGCGCCGTAACAATGGGGCTGCTGGAAGAAAGGGAGTTAAAGGCTTCGAAAAATTAAAATCTCACAAAAACTAGCAATGAAAGATTTGGTTTTTAAATTACATTGTCCTGAATACACATCTGGAGTATACACGTACAATAAAATATGGTTATAGGTGATATATGGGGCTCAACCAGTTGTTTTTTCAATCCCCAATCTACAAGCCCTTGGTAAAAGGCCTGACTGTTCTTTTTAAAAAAGGGTGGGATTTTGGCTGAAAACCCCTCAGGACACAGAAGCAGATTCATAACCTAATCATTTATTTTCATAATTGCCTGCTATGTTATGGAGTGCTCCTATGAAGCTTTGGATATTGCAGCCCGATTGTGAAACAAGTCCTTAACCATTATCTGCCAACAATGTTTATGCACACAGAGCTAGAGATCAGCCAAAATTTCACTACAGGAAATCAAAAACACTGGAAAACGAACGCAAAAAGCATTTGGTAGAAATTAGAGATACTGAAATGAAACCTTTTTCCCGTATTGAATTAGGACAGAACATGTTACAAGATTCAAAGGCAGAGCTAGAAGAGATGACTGAGATCGTTTAGTTTGTCATTTTGCAGAACATGGACGTCAGACTTTCTTGTTAACGCCTGCCGGAACCAGAGCACCTCTTTCATCAGGAAAAAAATGCAATCTACGGTAGTTATTAATGAGGTTAACTGTTACTCTTTTTGTTAGACGCTTGCACCTTATTTTTAGTCTGAAGTGTTTCTGTCTTTGGCTCTTCTTGATGGATGATGCTATATGTTTGTCTGTTAGGCTGAAGAATTATCTGCTAATAAATTTCTGTTTCCTCTGTAGATATTCACAGGCTGCACTAGCCTTGTTTTTGATAAGATAAACAGACTCCTCTCCTTGAGACTTCCTCATGTTTTCCTTTTTTTTTTTTTTGTCATTCTGGTAGTTCTTACTTGAATCCCCTCCATTTTTTCAATATCCTCTTTGAATTGCTGACACCAGAAATGGACTCATTTGGCCAGCGCACTGCTGCCAAACATGGAGGTAATATGTCCTACTTACTCCCACTCAATATTCCCCTGCCTTTAATCACTTGGCAGAAGGGCTGGGTTAGCAGCTCGTGTTCAGCGCGGCCTCCAGCTCTTTTCCAGTCTGCTGCAGTTTCCTGCAAGGAAGCACTGCCTTTCCCCTAGGAGGATGCTCTGCACCCCATCTCCTCGGGTGTCTGGATTTAAGCTTGGCTGTGTTAAGTGCATGGTTTTTAACAGCCGCCAGACTATCAGGTGATGCAGTCTGCTGTGTGCCACTGCCCTGTCTGTCATTTGCTGTTTCTCCTAGCTGTACATCGCTGGCAACCTTCAGGAAGGTGACGAAGCTTTAAGATCTATTTCATGTTCCTTCGAAGCAAAGGATCATACGCCTGTCACAGGCACAAGCACAGGCTCTTTGTTCAAGGATCTCTTCTCTTCCAATTTCTCTTCTGTCTAACTGCAGGTCCATTGCCACTGAACTGTGTACTATCAATAAATGGTAGTAAGCAAATGAACCAGGTTACGTACAGGGTTTAGTTCTGCAAAGGATCAATTGTAGTTAATAAGAATGCTTGATCACATAGAAGTGTCAGCAGTCGCTGGCTGGGAAGTTAAAGCATAGCTTTGCTCCTCACGGGATGTTGGCCACTTACTGACATTTCACAGGAAAGCACTCTTGCAGTCCTCCCAGTGCGTATGCAGCAAATGAGACTGCATATGCTTATCAATAATTGCTTTCTTCTGGTTACTTCTTATCCTTCTGCCACTCTTCTATGGGCTTTATAATTTTAGCTTTCCAAACTGCAAAGAGCGGTTCAAAACTTGTAATTTGTCTTTAGACGCTGTAATTGCACTTGGGTATGCCTGCACGCGCTCAGCTCGCTGCGGACCTGCCAAGCATCTCCATGTTGGCACCAAACTGCAATAACCTGTCAAATCCCACCGGAGAATTCCCAGTCAGCCTGATATCAGTCTGCACCTGACATATTGCCCACCACGGCACTGCCCAGCCCTCCCGTCTCGGACCCCACGCAGCAGGCATGGCTGAAACCCAAGGGGAGTCTGTCACCTCTTCCAGCCAGGACCTGGAGCTGGCTTACCCTGTGCCACCAAGCAGCCGTGCCACTGGCACTCAAGCCCTGTGCTGGGTTCCCAAAAACTGGGATGCCTGGGGATTGGCAGCCTGCTGCTGCCCCCTCCAGCTGGAGGCAAGAGAAGTCTTATGGAGCAGGGAAGGATGAACCTGGTGGGCTGCAGCTCACAGCACAGTTAATAAGATAAGATAAGATAAGATAAGATAAGATAAGATAAGATAAGATAAGATAAGATAAGATAAGATGAGATGAGATGAGATGAGATGAGATGAGATGAGATGAGATGAGATGAGATGAGGTGAGATGAGGTGAGATGAGGTGAGATGAGTGTGATTCATCATGGCATCCCAAAAGGGAGTCCCTGCTGGAGCTTGCCTAGTGCTTACAGGTAGGACACAGCATCCGCAGCAGCGTGGGCAGGAGAGACGAGCCGGCAGGACCTTGCTTCCGAGGGCCTGCATTGGAAACAGCATGGAGGCTCACTGCTTGCAGCCATGGCCACGAGCAGCGCGGAGGGCAGCTCCATCAGCGCGCCGATTCAATTAGCTCTTTTTCTGTTTGGCCAACCTACAGTGAGCAGAAGGGCTGTTTAGTGTTAGGGGCAATTTGTGTCATCTATTTAGGCAGCAGCGGTGCATTGCATCCCCGTGAGCCATGGTGGTGCCTTTGCTCTCCCCTTCCTACCCCCCGGGCGCACATATGCACAGGACCTGGCATCACTCAGACAAGCTGCTGTACAGCAAGATTTTTCCAGCTGGTGATGTTGTAAAAGCTTTAATTCATCCTATTAACTGTCTTTGGAGAAACACACCTTGCAACTCCGATAAGATCACGACATCCTCAATGCCTCTGGAGACCAGACGTTTCATTATGGGATAACTAATGGAGCAAAAAGCTTTTCTTCCTTGCGCACGCAGACAAAATCCACATCCCTGGAGACCACCCTTTCTGCCTCCCCCCGCCCCCCCATGTCATTTTATATTGGATTTTAAACTACTGATTCTTTGGGGAAAAAAAACATATCTGGGTTCAAGCTTCAGTGGAAACCAGCCCAGCGCAGCCCCCAGAGGTGATGCTCATAGGAAGCCCTGGTCCACTGTGCTCCAGCGCTGAGCATGATACAGGAGCAAGCTCCAGAGGTGGACCCAAAGCTCTGCAGCCTTGATGGTGAAGCAGCCATCCCCCTGCCCAGCCTAGGGAAGTGGAGCAGGAGGCAGTTGCTGGGCTATTGCTCCAACCTGGCAAGAGAAGAAGGAACAGAAATCCATCTTAAGCCAGACAGAGAGTTTACGCAGCCTGTGTGGCTCTGCACAGCCTGCCCGGGGTCTTGTCGCACCCAAGCACAGAGAGCTGCTCTGTGGGGAGCTGCATGGCACAGCACCTCCACAGTGGCACTGACTGCAGCCGGTCTGGTGGTCTGTTTCACTGGCAGCACCAAGATTAAGGCCACCTCCAGCTGATCTCAAGATGAGGAGGAGGCTGAAGTGGCATAAATGCAACTTACAGTCTTCTCCATGCACACCTGAACCCAAACAGGGCTTGGCTGGGCTTCACCATCCTACAGCTACAGCAGCCGATGGCACTGAGGTTCATCTGCAGGGGCCAAGTGATAATGAGAAGTGATATGCTCTGTTCGCTGATGGATCTTGTTGTTGCTCAGGGCCCCATGCCACCACCCAGGATACTATCCTGGGCCTTGAAAAGCAAGGCTGGTGGCAACATGGCACTCCAGAAAGAATTGAGTCAGACAATGGGACTCATTTTAAAAACAATCTTATAAGTAATTGGGCCAAAGAGCATGATAGGGGATATGATATACCCACTCAATGCCATGTTCTTGTGGAGTCACAGAAGCATCTGAAGGAGATCACAGAAATCACAGAAGCAGCTGAAGGAGAAGGTGAATGGGGTCAATTTGCAGAGGTAAAAGCCAGCTGGGACATACCACTTCTCATTATCTAAGAGTTCATAATACAGTGGTCATCTTCTCCTTCAGCTGCTTCTGCAACTCATCATGTAGGACTGCACAGAAGCCAAGATGTCTGCACCTTCCTCACATTTCTGGTCCTGCTTGATCTGTGTCCATACAGTGACACAGAAGGGCAGCAATGTTAAGCCAGGATTCACAGCCACACATTTCAGATGCCACGAAAAAAGAAGTAAAAAAGAGGAGAAGATGAACTCCACAGTGTGCAGTAAAACTGGGCTGAGCAAAGTACTTGAGCACACGCTACCGGGAACAGCCCTGGTGAGGATGGAGGACACCAGTGTGTCTGCTGAGCCCCTCCGTAATTTTCAAGCACCACATCTTAGGCTTCATACTCCCCACAGAGCTGAGCTAATAAGTACATAAGCTCTCCCAATCTTTTTGCCAACCCTGTTTAATCCACATACAGTTCCACTTCTAATAATTTTTGCTGCCATCCCTGTGGATCCAACAGCTGAATTATTAATATTTAAAGTAACCCCTATTCTTAAGTAGCTGCAAAACTGCATTATAAAGCAGATTCATTCTTATTCAAGTGATACTGATGCAATACTACAAGCCTCCTTCATCATAAGCTCTGAGACCAATGCCCGGGGGGTCCTGGACAAGAAGAGCAGTCCTGGTTAATGACAGCGTGAAGGATGCCAGGGAGCCACTAGTTATTTTTTGCCCTCACAAGGTGAATGCATTGCTCTACGTGTACAGTACTTTTTAACTGCTGTACTGCACGTGCTAAAGAGTCACGGACACTCCTGATAAACCTCTGTTCAAAACCTGAAAAGGCCAGGAACTGTTTTAATGTGATTATTCTCAGCAGAAACACAGAAGCACACGGCAGAAAGCAGACTGCTCGCTTCCATTCTCTCCTTCCATCTCTTCTCAGCTCCTTTCCTTGGCTGGAAAGAGGTTTAGCACCTCCCTGTCTTAATTGGGGGAGGTTGAACAGCAGGTTGAGCAAGATGAAAGTGACTGAAATACTACTAGAGCTTCAGCCATTCTCTGTTCTTATAATTTTTTACATTCTTTCTCCTTTGCCACTGTCCTTTATTAAAAGCCCGTATTGATTTTTGTTATCTGTCCCTCTGCCTGCTCTCCCACTGGTCGCTCAGATGCTTACAGGAATTTAAATAGACTTTTAGAAATGGCGCTCTCAGCTCTGAAGGTTGTTTAAAAGGACACTGTCAAGAAATTTCCTCCTCTTATATTTTAAAAGCTTGCTATCTTAAAATTTGAATATATTTTCTTTTGATAGGATTGATGTTTAGCCAAACATAGGTCAGATTCAGATTTTACTTATTACCTGGTCTATAACTGAGCTAATATTTTTCCTTCATCAGGGAACTGATACAAATATAAACATTCCTTGCACTATAACATAATAAACTCAGGTCTTCTGCAGAAAAAGCTAAAAATAATAAAAAAAAATGCACCATTAACTTGCTGTTTTATGTAGTTACAGGAATTGGTGCTGGAGTCTCTTTTTTTTGATTATTCCTTTGAGACTAAAGTGCATGGGGAGAAAGGAAAAATTGTCAACAAACTCAAGTTTTCATTTCCTGCACTTACTTAAACAAATCCACATTTTTCTGTGAATATTTTTTTGGAAATTGTACCATGTAACAAATCGCAACTGCAAGCTACCTTCTTGTACTTCATTGTTGAGTATGAACCGGTTTACCAGTTCACTGGGTAAAAAACTGTCTGGAAGGCTGGGCCCAAAGACTTGTGGTGAATGGAGTTAAATCCAGTTGGCAGATGGTGTTCCTCAGGGCTTGGTACCGGGGCCGGTTCTGTTTAATATCTTTATCAGTGATCTGGATGAGGGGATCAAGTGCACCTTCAGCAAGTTTGCAGATGATACCAAGCTGGGCGGGAGTGTTGATCTGCCTGAGGGTAGGAAGGCTCTACAGAGGGATCTGGACAGGCTGGAGCAATAGGCTGAAGCCAGTGGCATGAGGTTGAACAAGGCCAAGTGCCAGGTCCTGCACTTAGGTCACAACAACCCCATTCAGTGCTACAGGCTTGGGGAACAGTGGCTGGAAAGCTGCCTGGTGGAAAAGGACCTGGAGGTGTTGATGGACAGCCGGCTGAATAGGAGCCAGCAGTGTGCCCAGGTAGCCAAGAAGGCCAATAACATCCTGGCTTGTATCAGAAATAGTGTGGCCAGCAGGACTAGGGAAGTAATTGTTCCACTGCACTGGGCACTGGTGAGGCCCCACCTCGAATACTGTGTTCCGTTTTGGGCCCCTCACTACAAGAAAGACATTGAGGTGCTGAAGGGTGTTCAGAGAAGGGCAACAAAGCTGGTGAAGGGTCTAGAGAACAAGTCTTATGAGGAACCGGGGTTGTCTAGTGTGGAGAGAAGGAGACTGAGGGTAGACCTTATCGCTCTCTACAACAATGTGAAAGAAGGCTGTAGAAGGTGGGGGTCAGTCTCTTCTCCCAAGTAGTAGGCAATAGGACAAGAGGAAATGTCCTCAAGTTATGCCGGGGGGGAGGAGGGAGTGGTTAGACTGGATATTAGGAAAAATTCCTTCACAGAAAGGGTTGTCAAGCATTGGAACAGGCTGCCCAGGGAAGCAGTTGAGTCACCATCCCTGGACATATTTAAAGACATGTAGATGTAGTGCTGAGGGACGTGGTTTAGTGGTAGCTTGGCAGTGTTAGGTTAGTGGTTGGACCTGATGATCTTAAAGGTGTCTTCCAACCAAAGCGATTCTGTGATTCTATGAAAATTGTTCTCAGGGAAAAAAAAATAATAAAAAAGTCAAGTTTTATCTTTGACACAGCAACGTTGAATGATACAACTTTCTCCTTTCTCATTTGTTTTTGTTTTGTTACCAGGGTAATCTTTCCCACAAAGAATGGTTCCTGACCAAGAGAAGCATATGGTAATGAGATAAGAGGCATCAATGGGTCCAGCAGAGTAGAAGGAAATTTAGAAGGAGATAACTAGATTAATAGGTTTTACACAACCGAATGTTGTGTGAAGGAAATTAAATTGGACTACAAAGCTTGCAGTATGTGACCCCATTATTCAAGTTTATCTGCAACATACAATACCAGTTCTCCTCTTCTCCATACTCATCATATATTTCCGCAGCATCCTATTTGTTTCCAGTTGCTACTGCGCATCTCAGCTCTTCTGTTGGGTCCTAAAAAACCCCACAAAATAATTGTAGCATTGTAGCACGTCTCCTCTCTTTCTTTTCCTTTCTGAATCTATTCTCCGTACCATTTCCACAGTGCATTCACCAACCCGGCCCAACAGCATGTAACAGAGATTTTAATACTCTGGTCATGGATGTTTTCTCCCTTGTCCTGTACTCTGAGAGCACTGTGCTGCTGCGGGTTGGGAAGCGATGTCAGGTGCTGCTGACATGATTTGGAAGTATTTAATCCATTTACTGATGCCATTTGCACAATGATGGAGTCCCAAGAGAGGGAGAAAAGAGCTTGTACACGCTGCAGAGCTGACCCGCACCAGCACCCTGATGCTGGGCACCTTCCATGGGCACTGGCTGAGCTGCACAGCACGGGATGGTGGGACACATGGGCAGTGCCACCACGGTCCCNTCAACCCGGCCCAGCAGCATGTAACAGAGATTTTGATATGCTGGTCATGGGTGTTTTCTCCCTTGTCCTGTACTCTTAGAGCACTGTGCTGCTGCAGGTTGGGAAGCGATGTCAGGCGCTGCTGACATGATTTGGAAGTATTTAATCCATTTACTGATGCCATTTGCACAATGATGGAGTCCCAAGAGAGGGAGAAAAGAGCTTGTACACGCTGCAGAGCTGACCCGCACCAGCACCGTGATGCTGGGCACCTTCCATGGGCACTGGCTGAGCTGCGCAGCACGGGATGGCGGGACACATGGGCAGTGCCACCACGGTCCCCAGGGTGCCATTGAGGACAGAGGTCCCCGGCGCTCGCCCTCCATTCTTGTTTCAACATAGGAACAGCCAGGCTTGCTCCCAAGGAAGATAAAGCAGCCAACATGCAGGGGTCTCCCATGCCTCCCAAGATGGGAATGGAGAGAGGAAATAATTTTCTCTGAGAGTTCCTAAGCTACGTCCTCTGCCAGCCTTATGCTGGGGACTTCCCTTCCACCCATCCATCTGGAAGGTTTCTTCCTTTTGGGATGTGGGGGATCAATCCAACACACTGTGCTTGATCCCATTTGAAGTTATTTCAATATCTCATTAATGTAGCAACAGGTTTGTACACTGGTCCTACCCTCTTTCAGCAGAGAGAAGAAAGATAGCACGAGTATCATAAGCACAAGCTTAAGCAAAGCATAAGATGATGGTCTTACTAGCTAGTCTGTACTTTTCTTTGTGACTCAAAAGATATAAACAGCAAACGAACTGTAAACACCCCAAGCCCACTGATGGTGGACCATCAGTCACGCTCAGGAAAATTAAGGGGTCTCCTTGCAGACTGCTGACTTGGAATTGGTACCAGAGGAAAAAAATGGAAACAAATAGGGTTTGATGTGTTGGTGCTCTGGTCATCAGGTCTGTTGATTAAGAAGCTGTTATTAGTTACACACAGTCACCCCTTCAAAATCACAAAATCCTTCAAAAATGGCTGAAGTGGTGAAATGCCGTGTGCACATATGTCAAAGGGTAGCTTCTCCAGGCAGAAACATCCCCTGGGCAGAGAAAACCCACTTTTGCTGTAAACACACAACTACAGCAAATGTCTGTGCAACCAGCAATTACCCCCTCTGCCCCCTCCACCACAAAAGAAATGAACTTAAAGTACTCAGTGCTCAAAATCATGCAGGAATTGTCCCAAAGAACTTGTGTTGATTTGTAATTTTCAGGCATGAAATTATTTCCTCAGACAGAAATGGAAAGTAAAAGAGAATCTAACCTGTAAAGAAAACCAGGGGTATTTTGGATGAAGCCACAATTTTGGTCTTGGCTAAGAGTCACAAACATGAATTATATGGCAGGTAGTTGTGGATCCCCTCAGTTGTCTGTCCTAGAGAAAGAAATCATAGTCAAGTCAGTAAAAGAAACTGCTCGAGGGAAAGGAAGGAGAACCACAACAATTTTAACGAGCAACTGCTTGGCAGGTTAGTTTGCTCATGGAATGCTTCAAAGAGCCATCAGGTGTCCATCTCTGCATTTCTCCCTCCCGCTGATGGGCTTATTTAAGGTTTTATTGCTTTAATGCCTGCTACTAAATCTTCAGGCACAAAAAGCACCGTTAGGATGCTAACATTTGAGCACAAATAAGGTGGGGTGTTTTTTTTTTTCAAGGACTTCACTTAGACATTGAGTGGGGGATGCTTTCATACAAATACTGCTCCTGCATACAGAGAACTTGTTGTCTCCTTGCTGCTGCAGTTTGGCACTGAAGCACTGTCATCACAGAGAACACCTTCAAAGTTATCCTTTTAAAGACGACTGACTGGGAAGACTAGATAAAATCTGTTCTGCAGAGAAATCAACACGATTGTTGCAGCTCTTGCTTTTATAGAGCCCAATTATTTCCCTTTTGAGTCTAGTCCTTTTGAACTTTACTTCAGTAAGAGGCCTTCTTGCCTCACAGTTTGAAGTAACCACAAAGATAATCTTTAAAATAACTTTTCTGCAGCTGAGAGACACTAAATTCCCTTCTACTGGCTAGAATAACCTTATTCTAAATGCCATGAAATTAAAGCTGACCCAATGTCTCAATGGTGGTATTTTACAACCAACATATTCTTTTCTCAAACACTTAGGAGCACCAACAACAAAAAACATATCATGACAAAAGCATCGTTGAGGCAAAATAGAAATTTTATAGAGATTCACATATATGTTCATTTCCATGTATTAGCAAGGTAAAGTCTAGCGGACATGTTGAGATGGGAGATATTTAGGACAGTAAGATTCAAGAGAACTGGGTTGCTTCCAGGTCTGACACAGACTTACTGTTTAAAACGGTCTTGTACCCTTAAGTCTCATTTTCCCAGCTATGAAAAGGAGGCAATACTAATTCCTTTGCTTGTCCCAGTCCCAAAGAGTTTATAACCTTTACTGGGAAGACAATCTCTTCCGCGATGCGCAATGCAAAGTACCAGGGGGTCTTCCAAGAGTGGGAACCTGCAAACACTAAGCTAATATAAATAAGAGATTATCATTGCAATGACTAACTTGCTATTAATTCAGCTGAAAGATTACTCAGGCTAGTAAAGCAGCTATTCTGTTGGCTGTTCCGAAGTATTATGTGTTTTTAAGTGTTAATGGTAACAATTGTCATACTCTACAGTTTGCTCGAGTGACACAAGTGTTACACAGTTCAATTCTTACTAAGCAGTTGAAAGTCAGTTGAGCAAACCTTTTCATTTTCTCATTTACTTTTGAGAGATGTTTGCCTGGAGTTAACTACAAATTAAGCCAACAAGGAGTTTACAAGTGAAAAGATACCACCAAGTGTTGATAGTTCCGAATACACGACATCTTCCAGAAATAGCTTGGAGCTTCATTTCTACCTTAGACAGAGCTGAACAGGCCAACTAGGATTTTACTCAAAACCAAGGTGGGTCAGAGACAGGTGGAAAATTACAGATTACTTAAAAGAAAATAAAGGCAACATGCGAAATCTTAAGATGCCTTAGAAACACAGACGCTTACACTGCAGAACTAGTGCTGAAAAGCAGTTTCCTTGAGCGACAACAAAACCCACCCATTTACTCCTGTGAAGAAGCGTAAAGTAATCAAATAGACTTTTTCCTCACTTTTGCGAGACATTTTCTCTTATAAGCTTTTGAATTGCAGCAATGTATATAGTAAAAAATAAGAAAATAATGTGTATTTTTTTGCAGTATTGAAAATAAAACCATTCAGAGCTCTTTTAAGAGGGACGACTTCCCTGTGGTTTTGGTCAGTTCCAGTGAAGGCTGAGCAGGAGGAATTTTCTGCGCCCCTTCTTTGTTCTCCAGCACGAAGCAGTACAGGCAGATGATACACCCAGAGATGTGCACAGGTATAATTTTGGATCCATTTGTCATCTTCCTGCTAGGCCATTTACCCCGTGCCTGCACCCGTTGCAGTAAATGGAGGTGTGTGCGGTGGCTGACTGCTGTGAGCAGAGCAGAGGGGGTCTAAGGGCCAGGCTGGGACTTTTGGGACATTCCTGGTGGGTGACTTCAAAGAAGATGCTGGCTATTTTTTTTCTACTAATGGAAATGGGTTCACAGGATGGGTTTGAGTGCCAGCCTACGATCACCTGTGTTCTCTTAGAGAAAATGAAGAGATTGTCCTCATCACTTGGCTTTTGTGAATACTCTGCAGATATTACATTTGCTGCCAGGGTCCCTCTTATGAAGACGTTGGGACAGAAGCAACCACAGCTCAGACGCTGCTTGCTGCACATTTTTAGCTGTGGATAAACCCAACACAAATGCTTCTCCATGTGTTCAGTGAGGGAAAGGTCATCATGGGCATGGGAGGCTGTGGAGGTGGGACCCAGCCTGCCCAACTGCTGGCATGGCCCCCCACGGTGCCCTGTGTCCGAGAATCCTCAGGCAGGGGCACAGGGAGCAAGGAAGAAACCAGCCAGGTTTTCTTGTAGAAACCCGCCTGTGTTCACCAGAAATGATGTTTCCTTGAAGACATTTTTATTTCCACAAACTGGTAGACTCTGATATGAAAAAAAAAAAAAAAAAGAGAAAAGCTTTCTCAGAGCCTTTTGTGTAGTTTTAGCATCTCTGAATGGCATCTGAAATGCAGGGCTTTTAGTTCTAGTAAGCAGATATTGTTTTGGCTAGCTCAGGAGACTGTTCTGTAACTTCATCTTTGCTATTGAACTAGATGTTCCCTGAGTGGGAGGAACTGATATCTGAATTTCAAAGCAGTTAATAGTCTTACTTGCACTTTTGCAATATTTGGAAAATTGTAATTAACCAGCTTAGCTAATTTACGTTTTTAATATTTAAATGTTGCTTGTTACACAGAAGCTGATTGCTGTAGTAGCTTCATTCTGAAAGCTCATTAGAACTGCTAAAAGGTTTAAATACACACAGCTGAAGAAATACATGCATTTTTATAAGGCAGGTATTATGGCAGTACTTTGAATTTCATTGGCCTGAACAAATATGCCAGCTTTCTGCAGGATTTTTTATTCATGCTCATTTGCATTTGCTTGGAAAGGTACATTGCTGGTTTTTTGAGCTAAATACTCAAATGACATTAGCTAGCAGGATTTGTAGGTTTATGTTTTTCACTGTAATTAACCTTCCATTATGACAGAGCCGAGGAAAATCAGACAGGGGCCCTTTTGTGCTGTGTGTGATTCATGCAGGATGTAGATAAGACATGGACAGAAGGAGCGAGACTGGCATCTGGAATTTTCTTTTAAAACATACCAATATTATTTAAGTACGTTACCTCTTTACTTAAGGATGTATGCTTCTTTTCCTAAACTGGGATTAAAGGAATTCTTGTGGGATGAGAAGGCCAAGTATCACCTGCTTTAATGGAAAAGGTAATGCAGATGAAAGGATAAGAAGGGGTGACCAGAGAGGAAGGACGTGGCAGGGACATGCTGCTTGTGCTGCGTGACGTGGCGTGACCTGACATGGGGAACGAGGACAAGCCAAAGGTCTGGAACAAAACAGCCTTTTGCTATTTTCAGTCTTGTATTCCAGCCCTGTCCCAGTCAAACCAGGGTGTCGGATCACCCTGGCAGTTAGGCTGCTTTGCTTTTTTAAAAAAACTCTTTACCAGCATGTGTGACAAAGCCGTTAGCTACTGTGGTAATACCATGTGCATTTTGCCTCCATTATTTTCACCCCTCTGTCATGTTTTCCCCTTTTGTGGTTATTTTTCCTGCTGTAGTATCTCCCTTGTCCCAAAATGTAACTGATTTCTGTCCATAAATATCACTCAAATGTGCAGAGTGCCAGATTGTGATTAGGAAACCATCAGTGGGCACATCTGAATGTGTAAATACCCCTTTGTTGTTAGGGCTTTTCTGTCTGTTCAGCTATTTGGGAAAAACACCCCAGAAGCCAAAAGATATATATACACACACACACACATGCAGAATCCTCCAGTCAGCAGATCTTATAAATGAACTGGCAGTACCCCACCAGCATAAACCATGGCATGCTTAGTTCAGCATGCTGGAGCACAGGGAAAGCCCAGCTCTCCTGGGCTCCTCACCCCTCTCCTCCTTTCCCTGGCACCGCCAAACTCCTGCTGCTGCCCCCTCATCCTTCCCCCACCTCTCCACAAACCTGACTTTGCCTCCTGCCTCTTGCCCTCTTCCCTTCACACCTGGAATTTCTCTGGAGGCCCCAGTGCAGAGGCCAAGCTAATGAAGTGCTTACAAGGGCAGGATGCTCTCTGCTGGTAACTGCACACTTCGGGACTTGCAGCTGCTGGTCTTATGGTCCTTCAAGTGATACAGCATAGGACTGAAAGACAGAGCTCTGCTATTTACTCCATCCCCCAGTCCCACATCAAGCTGAAACAAAGTGATGGGAGATGTCCTGCAGGCACCACAGCTTTCTGCCCCTTTCCTGCCTTTTGTCTGATATTGAAGCTTTGGTACTCACTCATCTGATCTTTTTTGAGACTAATAAACTTCATCACCTGGAACCATCATCAGCTTCGTTTTCAGAAGAAAATACCAGAGCAATAAAAGAGGTTACTGCAAGCTCTAAGCACAAGAGAGATCCCAAAATGACGTTTTCTCTTTCCAAGTCTCAAGAGAGGCAGCCAGCTGTATCACAGTCCTGTCAACCAACATCTTTAAGAGAAGGCAAAGGCAATTATTTTTTCCTTTCTCCTAATTTGATGTGAGAACCAAGTACCTGCTGAGAGCAGGAATAACTTGGGAGGAAGCATCCAGTGCAGAAGCTCTGGTCAGGGGAGAACAGTGATGCTGCATGGGGTGGTGCCATAGACCCCACAAAAGATGGGAAATCCCAAATGGGATGGAAACAGCCAGGGCCCACGCTAGCAGGTTGTCCATCTCTGGATGTACTGAAGAAAAAAGAGATTTGCAGAAGGTCTTCAAGGACTGCTGTACTGCCCTCATTCGTGAGGGGATCTAGACGAGCTCACTGTTGGGCTGAGCCATGTCCACCTAGGTGTGCCCACTGCTGGTCAGACTTACTGGAAGGGCGCTTGAAAATGTGGTGCTGGAAGGCAGGAGAGGAGGAGAAAGGGAGGTGGAAGAAACCCGAGCCACACATTTTGCAGGCAGGTGCTCTCTTCTGGCCAGTTTAATTGGGAGCTTGGCTCTCCTCAGCTCGAGGCAGAGTAGACAGCCCACCATTGGGCTCCCCCCTCAGAGCTAGAAAGCAGTCAGCTTCTCTTACCTTCCAGTCCCCCAACACGAAGGACAGACTCCCCAGGGGTCAATCAACTACACCATGCCATTGCTGCTTGGCTTCCACACCTGGGAGTCTCCAGTTTCACCGCTTCTTTGGATTAGGAGGAAACAAAAGCTTTCAGTCCCTCCTGTGCAGCTAAAGGGCCTTTTTCTCAGGCTCCTCATACCTTCTTCTCTCCCCTCCCTAGCTGGGAAGAGATGAAAAAGACAACTCTCCCTTTCCTGCAAAACACAGGGGGCTCAACACCGCCCCGTACCCCAGCGAGCCAGGCGAAGCCAGGTCAGCCATAGGGACAAACGCTGCATCCTAGCTCTGGATGGCAGCCTGCTTGTGCCAGGTGGGTGGGCTGTGACCTGCAGGTCCCCCCCCGCCAGGTTGCCCCAGGTCCCTAGCTCTGTGAGACCACTGCAGAGGGCCTGCTTCTGACCAGGACCCATCTCACAAGGCATCCGAAGAGAAAGGGAGTAACCATTCGTTTATCTAAATGGCTCGTCACGCCGCTGCAATGCTGCTGCTGGGCTTCGGCAAGGCGTCCATCACCCACCCGGATCGCAAAGCTGAAATGAGGTCAGGAGAAAGTGGCGGGGATGAGTTTTGTCTTTCCCGGCTGGCTCCCAAGGGTGCTGTTCGGCTCAGGAATGGAATACCCGGCTCCTGCTCGCTGACCACGGCTCTGCGCAAGCGAAGTCACGGCCGCGTGGGGACCCTCACAAGCAATTCTGCATGTGTGCACAGAAAGCAGACACACTTTCCTTCTCACAGTGCTCAAGTAGCATGTAATAACTGCTTAAACCAATGGCGCTGACTTGTAGTCCTAATGATCCCCTTCCTCCTCTCCTGCTCTGGTGCGAAGAAGATCAAGTTACTCATCAGGGGCTCTCAGTCCTTCCCACGCCGAAACCTTTCCCACCGAAGAGCTCTCACATCTAGCCAGAGACATGCTGATACCTTCCTCCCTTTAAATTTCGGGAGGGACCAGGCAGGGGGGTGAAAACTCTTGATGGGCTGCTTGGCTGAGAGCTTTACTGCAATGGAAATGGGTACCACGGGATCAAAGAGGCACAAACCTTCATAAAATAAAATAATAAAAAAATCCAAATACGGCAAGAAGTACTCTTGAAAAACCCAGAGCTGCCGACAAAGTCATACTTTCCGATAGCCAAAAAGATCTAAGGACAAAGCCTTGGTCCTGCTGAAAGGGGGGATTTCCATTGATCTCAAAGCCACCAAGGTTTTAATAACAGTTGGGGTTTTTTTTTGATGCTTACTAACCTAAATTCAGTTTCTAAATATTCTAGAGGCACTCACAGAGGTACAAGCCAAACATGAGGAAATCTGTCTCTGCCCCCAGTTTATGACAAAGCATTACAGGAAAAAGGGGCCTTCATGTTAAGTAGTCGAAAAAGTAATAAAAAGGGGGATTTTCACTAAAAGCTGCGCAGTAGCGTGACTACAGCCTAAAGTATGTGAAAATACCAGAATGCAGTAATCAAACCCATGGAGATCTGGGGGGAAATCTCTTTCAGAGTCTCAGTAACTGAATAAAGAGAAGAATTTAAAAACAGTATTCACTGCATCTGTTCCCTGTCACATGCCCTCCACAAACAGCCTTTTACCAAATTACAGGCATAGTTAATCTATTAAGCATAAGAAAAAAGAAACAGTAATATCATCATATTTTCCCTTACAGGATACTAATTGCCTGCCATTTTTTTCTCATTATAAAGGTCATTTTATTGTTTCTCTTGATGCTATTGGGAGGGGCTTGCGGGTTGAAGCGGGGGGTGGGGGGGCGGGAATCCCAAGCCNTCCCTCACCATTAAAAGTGTGGCAGCTGATAAGCAGCAACGTTTATATGAGATAACTCGCAGTAATGCTTTCAAAATAAACTCTAGAAACCTGGAGCGGCACCAAGAGCAGAGCCATTCTGTGTTTGGAGGTGGGAAGGGAAAGGTCTAACCCTACAGAAGTGATTATTTGCATGGCTGTTGAATCGCAGCGTTCACTGATTTTATTGCTTTTGTGTTTCTTTTCACAAATAGCCTGTGGGTTATACATCTGAAAATACAGCCCTGCCAAATGAAGCAGGGGGGGAATATTAGGAGCAGCTAGTGTCCGGCCCAGCTACCTGCCAACTGTTTTGGCAGGAATGGTGGTATTTTTTTTCTGCTGCTTTAATTTTTATCATCACCATTGATGAGTAAAGTTTGGCTAGGAGAGTGGTATGGCAGGGGAAAAAAAAAAAGAGAAGGTGAGTGGCAGGGAAGATGAGGGCAGGAAGGGGCAGGTTGGAGTGATGCTGAGGTGAGAGGAGGGGAGGGAGAGGCTGGCAGCCAAAAAAACGTGCAACCCTGAGGAAGCTTCCCACCTTCGAGACGAAAGCAGGGCCGGCTTGTTTGAGAGGATGACACTGAGAGGAGGGGCTTGGGCACGTAATTTATGAGTCCTGCTGCTAGAGATTCCTCTTTGTCATTTGCTCCTCAGTGCGTTGTGCATACCAAACACTCCCCCCACAAAATCAGATAAGGTGCTTTAATGCTATGGAGAACAAGATGCTGCACCTCCTGCTTCACCTCTGCTGCTTCAAAAAGTAACCTGGAAAGTGCTTATGTAGCATATTAATTAAATTAAAAATAATAAAATAAATAATAAAATAAATAATTAAATAAAAGTTAAAATAATAATTAATTAATTATTTTAAAACACCGCCTGAACAAATAGTCATGTTTCATAAGGTAGGAGGGCTTCAAAATCAGAGGGCTTAAGAAGAGCGTATGATTGCTTCTTCTCAACGTACCATATAAAATTACAGTTTTGTCACCTGCAACTACACAAGTCTAAGATATAATTTCACCTCTCTAAACAATTTTTCATATAACATGGTAGTTATAGTCAATTAATAAGTTATTCAATAAATATTTTAATTGATGTTTAATTAACCCGCTGTGGAATGCAAGCGTATTTATAGCTGCTGCTAAGGGCACGTTTCTAAACAGTGAAATAATGGTATTTTACAGAAATCTGGTACATAATAGCCGTGCAATTATACTCCTAGCTGCAATATGCATAATTTGTGATCTTGTAGGTTAATTCTGCTGGGCTGCACTCCAGTATTCAGCAGCAGCAGGCAATGAGCAGCAGTATCTCCCTGAGACAGCAGCTCCATCTTGCCTCTACGCATACTCCTTCAGCCAAGGACACGTACAATAAAGCACAGCTTCACCTGAAAGGACAATCCCGAGTTGCTCGGAGGGTGCAACTGCATGAAAGCAAATGAAAACCCCGGTCATGGCACTCTGCTGAGGGCTGCGAGGCAGTTGCAGGCACAGAAGTCCAAAAACGCGATGCCAGAGCGCAGCTGCTGCCTGGCGCTGGCCGTGCCAGCATCCCTGAGCACTTGGCTTTTTTTCTTTGAAAAGGAAAGTCCCAGGAACTGTTCCTGTGCTGGGAGCCACCGGAGCTGGATGGTGCAGGGCAGCCTGCCTCTTTCCTGAGGCATATGGGTTGAAGTCCCTCTTCTCCCTCAGGAGCATAAAAACCCCCTCCTGCTTCCCATGCGACTGCCTGGACCTCCATGTTGCTGTGATGGGAGGCATGGGCCACTCTTGTCCTCCCCATGAAAGCAGGTGACCTGTGTAGGAAGGAGGGATCTGGGGCTCAGGAGGGTGTGTTGTGAGCAGGGGGCTCCCCCATGCTGCCTCAGCTGAACTGAGAAGAGAATGGTCAGAAACAACAGTGTTGTAGGGAACTGGGTGAAAGCTCTTCCTTTTTTGGTATGCTGACACATTGCTTATTTGCAGTTCTGACGTTTTCTGCACTCAACATTGTGCAGAAATAGCGGTCAATGATATCGAACACGGATGAAAGGGTGCGAGGAGAAGAGGGAGAGGAGGGGAAGCTGCTCTCATTGAAGAGGTAGAGGATGAGAGCGGAGCATGTTCCACCAAGAAGAGTCAGTCCTCAGACAAAAGGAAAGCTCTTAGAAAGCTCGGCAATCATTTTCCAGCGTCAATATTTATTATGGAGGAGCATGCCTTGCCCTAACTCGTATTAACTGGGGATGGCCAATTAAATACTGTAATAAAGACAATTCCCATTTGTTCTATATAATGAGACTGCCCATCTGTGTTGTGAACTCAGTAATAACCCCACCAAAGCTGCATGCCTGAGCGGTGAAGATCATTTCACACTGCTTGGCTTGGGGAAAATCATGCAGGAGCCTGATTTTCAAAGGCAAGATTTTTCAAATATTTTATCACTCTTCAGGTAAACATAAACTGGGGAACAAGGCAGATGCACAACTGTGCTCACAATGCCACTGTTTCATTTTTCCCCTGTATTCTTTCTGGAGATATTAATATTTGCTGTTGGACTTTAAAATCTGTGTTTCTACCTCGTTAAAATAGTTCTGTCTCAGTAGTGACTTGTAATGTAGCTGTCTGCACTCTCCCAAGCTGTGGCCAGCTATGTATTCCCAGGTGGACTGTCTGTGAACCTGAAAACCCAAAGTTATGGCCTTTTGTGATTCCGCGGCCATGAAAGTGGATAATGCATGTCCTGACATCTATTGCGTTCTGCTGCAGGGAAATAAAAAAGAAAAAAAAAAAAAAAGAAGAAAAACCATATTGGGTCCATTAGTTTTGAGATTGCTGTTTGAAATGGGAAACAACAAAGTCTTGTTGAACATCTTGTCTTGTGCCTTCTGATGGCTCCTGGACACCTGTGTGTCCTGCCTTCAGGTACATGGACAGGTGATGAAGGAGGCAGAGTGGATCTGCGCGATGCAAAATAGGATCAGGTGAAATTGCACAGCGTGACACAGAGCACTGTTATGATGACAATATCTGCGCATTGCAAACTGGGTATCAGCTGGTACTCCATCCATTCAGAAAGATGCAGTACCTCCACGGTGGTGGGGATGGGGCTCCAACAATAAGCCTGCAGGAACTTTAGACTTTATTTGGATGTGTGCCCATCTGGGTATTCCTGTGAACCGAGGCCAGACATCCCTCCCCTGGCTGCAGGGTGATTAGTAGCTCTGACAGAGCTCAGCTCCTGTTATGAAGCAGCCAGAGCAGAGGGAGCTTTGGCACAGAAAGTGGCATAGATGAAAGTCTGATCCAGATAAGGGACTTTTTACCCCTCTGTTCCCTGCAGGGCACAAACACAGCCTGACTCCAGCCAAATAAGCCCTGCAAAGGCACTGGGCAGTTGCAGAAAACAGGACTTCCCTCCCATGTGTATGAGTCTCCAGGTGATGTTCAGCAGCTCCTGTGTCAAACTGTCCTCAGAGGCTGGTGAACCCTTGCAGGGTGGGGGTACCGTGCAGAAAGATGCCATCGGGGCGTCCCAGGAGTGTCCCTCCCCACTGCAGTGGGTGCTGCCTTGCCACATTGGGCAAAGAGGCACCAGTGTGGCCACTGAGCCAACAGCATGGCCACCACGGGCTGCTCCACAGGAGTAGTCTGGAGGTAAAGGCAAGACAACTGGCCTTGCTTAATAGCCCAAAGAAGAAGAAACTCCATTGACTCTAATGTGTTTAATGTGGGGCTGAATTTCACCCATTGTCCACCATGCTTGAGATACAAACAGGCTTTTCTTGAACATCCACGATTTCTTACACCACTGCATTACAAATATGTTTATTGTGGGCAATGGTAAGAAAACAAGTCTCCATTTGTAATCGAATTTCCTCCTACCCCATCTACTGTAACAGCCCAAGGTATTCATGGGCTGGGGCATGTACAGTGCCTGCTTACATCTTTGTTCTCGCAAGGCAGCAGGGCCACACCACAGCTGGTAGGACTCGTGCTATGTTGTGCCAGTAATTGTGCCTCTCAGGAAAAGCCTCTCCCACTGTCCACCAGCAACCGAAAGGACCAAGTGCAACAATTACTTGTCATTTACTTCTCTGTTATAAAGTGCTTTAAACAAGAAGCTCCTCTCCTGTGTTAGAAGGGGGTGGAAACACAGGATATGTATTCTTTAACAGAGGGGCTATACATACGTGTGGTCAAGACAGATATTGAAAGATTAGGAAAGCATAAATGCACTCAGGACTGAAAGAAAAAGAAAAGATAATTGGGGAACAGGAGGAATTTTGAATACACGGATGAAAAACAAAAGCTGCTTCAATTGGTGGAAGGACATGGAGATCGTCAAGAGAAAAGAGAAATAAAATTTAATCATACAAATGCTTTGTCCTTGCGGACAAGAAAAGGACGCCTACTTTGCACACGGCTTTTTAGCTTTGGATTTATTAGTTTACTTTGTAATTGCATTTTTTAACCTACCTAGAGAATATCAAACCTGAAATTTAAAGCAAATCACCCAATTCTTTCTGAAAGGCAGCAGGCAATACTTTAACCTTGTCTTTGTCAATTTTCTGCTGTGTGTGTGGTTCTAATTAGATTCATAGCTCACATTAATATTGTGGTACCAACTGCTCAGCAGCCACATCCATATTTCTCAAACTTCCCAGCTGAAAACTATTCATAATTCAGTGTCACATATTGATTTTTAAGACTGATGACATTTGAGCTGCCGAGAAAATGAATGGGGTTCATTTGGGGTCACGTCCTTAATCCCTGCATGTAATTGGCATCTGGCCTCTGTAGCTCCTCCCCTCAACTGAGAGATAAGCAGTGTAACGTAGTATTGCCTACTTGCTGCTGCAGCCCAGGGAGCCAGAGACATAGCTCTGTAACTCCGTAAAGGAGTTCTTATACATGCACGTTCTCCAAAACCTTTATTTTGGTACATGCACGTATCTCCAAAACCTTGACTTGCATATGTTGCACTGGGAAAAGATAGTGGGTAGGTGGAGAATGTTTCTGGAGGTGTTATGTTTGCTGGCTGAATTGAGAAAGCTTGCTTGCTGTACCCCCTTGCTCCACACTGGCTACAGTCAAGAAAGGTAGAGGCACAGCTATGGATGAGTCTGAGCTCCCCTTGCTTCCCGGTGCGCTCCATTCCCATCAGCCAGCCCTACACGAAGAAGCAGCAGGAGAATCAGAGAATCACAGAATGGTCAGGGTTGGAAAGTACCTCTGGAGATCATCTAGTCCAACTGCCCTGCCAGAGCAGGGTCACCTACAGCAGGTCACCTACAGAAGGGGGGCTCCCTGTTCTCAGACACTGCGTGCTCCATGCAGAGGGAAGCCAGCTAGGTTTGGATCTGTCACACGGTGATACCGCTTTGCATATTTTAGAGTTGCCGTCCAATGGTGGTGGATTTCAATTTGATGCTGTGGATGGGTGCAAAGGAAAAAAGGTTTTTTAAAAAGAAGCCAAAAGCACTTGCGAACAAAAAATACCACACTTCTGGTTATAAGAGGCTTTCATTTTCGTGGATTCCTAGATACAGCTCCATAAACCACAGTTAGGGAAGGGTGGGCAAAATTTCTAAGTCATGGAGCCTCCTTTCAGTTCCCTAAACCATATCTATTAGCCCAAATTTGATTTTCAGACATGGTGAGGCCTGCCTAACACTGTCTAAATGTAATCTGAGCGGCAGGTAACCTGCAACCTTGAAGATCACACACTTATTTAGGTTCCTAATGTAGTTTTCCAAATATGTCTCCTTGAGCAGTGTGAAAAAGCTCCACTGAACAAATTGCAATTGCGCTCAGCGATTCAAGGCTGGTTGTCCTGAGCTTGTTCTTCCCAGGGACCAGCTGCTTCTCCAAGGCCACTGGAAAGACCTTCCTCGGCAGAATAGTGCCAGGCAAAGCAGACTAAACATACTCCTCCCCTGAAAGGCTCTTTTCTTTAAGGTCAGACCACCTAGGGAAAGCCAAACCCTTCTACTTCTTGCTGTAGTTATCTTTGAGGGCAGAAATAATTTCTTAGAACTCTTAATCTCTTACTAGGGCTTGTTCTTTATATTTTTGGGCTACAATAGTCCTAAAGACCTGAATTATGGCAGGAGTACTGTGCTCGAGGCAGTAGGCGTTAAAGGTAGTCACCTGCCAACAAGATTACGATTTTAGATTAAGCTAAGAAACAAGAGATGGGAAAGCACGACTGACACAAAGGAAGAGGCAGAGTGAGGCTGGCATGGTTTCCATGGGCTGGCTGTGTACACAGTTTTAGGTATGTTTATAAGTATCTAAACAAATACTTAATAACACATTTCCTGAAGTTCAACAAGAAGGGTGAGAAATCCGATTTAACTGTGTAAATACGCAGTCAGATACTGTGTCTAGAGAAGCAAGTGATTTCTGATGCAAGCCTTCACACACAGTTCCGAGTAATGACTGATGTTCACGTTATGTAAATCTGATCCTCTAGGTATTACTCTCTGGATAAGACGTGTGATTAAATTTAATGTCAAAACTTAAATGTATTCTCAAAGCTTCTGGTTAGATAGCTGCTTACATGGTGATTTATTATGCTCATGAAGGCATGACTACTACTGTTCTGCTGGTTGCTTTCAATGTTCTGGCTAAGGAGAAAATTAATATTTCTGCATTGCTAAAATGTTTTGCAATTCGTACTTCCAGAGAGCAGCAAGCAGACAAAATCAAAGAGAATAGATGTGGTAGATTCATGTTAACAAAGAACAATACAGTTTTCATCTCTTGAATTTTATCCCACAGTATTTACAAATTGTTCAAAATAAGACAACATGAGCTCCCTGCGCCGGTCTTCTGCACCTACTGAAGAGGTCTTGGTGGTCAGGACAAATAAAGCCATGTGACACTGGGAAGTCTGCACTCAGTGCCCTGTCAGAGCAGCTAAATGGATGCCTACGCAGAAACAGTAAGCTCATTTTACCAAACTATGTCCCTGATCTTGCAAATTTTACATGTATGACAGAGGTGAGAAATACATAATTTCTAGCAAAACAGGTGTTGCTTCAAAATCAGAATGTTAGGAGGGCAGAGCTGAGAGATCTATGTTTCTGCAATAATAACTGAGTTTTCAAAGCATTTGTTATGATGTAGAGTATGAAACAATTTCAAAACCAGCACAAAACATAGAACGCAAAAGGCAAAACTCTGATAAATGTCAAGTGTAGTAGGAACTGATGTGAAGTATTCATAAGCAATGAAAAAGCTCCCTCTGCTTGATGGGTTATGGTCCTCGTTTTCCCTCTGGTCATGGCAGTCATGACTGTCCTCAGCATTTCTGGTGTGGCTGTCTGCGAACAGGAAGAGCAGGTGGGTACGTTTCAGTCTTACATCTTCGCATAAAGAGCTAGAATGACCTCTAGCTTTGACCACCATTAGATTGTTGCCCTGGAAATACTCATCAGGAAAGGTGCAATTTCAACCCCGTTGGACAGGAAACGCGTTGAGATGGTCAAAATAATCTTCAAAAGGAAGCTTTTTGAACAACCAACAACTTCTGAGTGCCGTCTGAGTGGCACAAATCCCTCTCGGCAGCGCGACAGTGCGGCGTAAGATCTGTGCTCCTGGGAAGGATTTTCCTCAAAGTCCTGCCTGCAGGGAGGTGCTTTGGGTTCTGCAAGCTTTGAATATCCTAAATATTTGAACAAATAAAATGTACCCTTAATATCAAATCAAAGTCAGATCAGTTGATACTTTTCTTTTCTAATACCAAAACCGAAATTCAGGGTGCTTCAGGGCTCTACACTCATGCACATTATTAAGGTGTATTCCCTCCAGTCTCATTGTAGGTTTGAATTATTCATGAAAACATACTTTCTACATCTGCGGATATGGTAGATGACACATTTTCAAATGAAAAGTCTGCTTTGTAATGCAAACACAGTTTGTAGCAGAGAGTGTGTAAGCAGTTAGGGTGCGGGTTGGCACAGGTAACAAAATCTGTTCCAGAGACTGCAACTGGCCTGATAGAGAGATTTTGCACGTCAGGCTAGAAGACCATTGGAAGAGCAGTGAAAAACTGAAAAGGTGTAGTACAGTTGGCTTAAAATGTGGCTGGCTCAGCACTCAAGGGAAGTAATTTAATTATTACACACGATGTGTAAAATATGAAGCCGTAGCGCAGGTATTGATCTGTGCTAGTAGAGCTTCTGTTTAGCCTCTCAAGTGGGCTGCATTTGAGATCAAGGATGTGCTGTAAAACACAGATGATATAAAGCAAGTTGTAAACAGGGATCACTGGAGTCTCTACCCTGCAGTCTCCTTCCCGCCCCTACTGCCCAGTTCTTAACATCCCACCCAGGAGCCAGTGAGGCCACAGCTGTCCACATGTTAAGCTGTGGAAATTCTCATTTTGCGTCCCCACTGGGCTGAGGGTCACATAGGCACCAGGTTTCTGCCCTCAGAGGTGTCTGGCCACCAGTCTGCTCTGCAATGCATCAGCACCATAGTTGTGCCCAGTTAAAGACCCAGTTAGGGTCAGACCTAGCACTTAGGGCTTCTCCAGGAACTCTGTGGACAGCAGGTGGGGATGTCCCTCCCTGCAGGTGCTGGGAGCATCAGCTCCATCCCCATCTTTCTGCCATCCCCAGGGTGCTCCTGACAGTTTGTAACGTGGTCTAAGTGGAGCCCACTGATTTGGGGAGAGAGAAGGAGAAGCACAGGTGGGACCACTCAGCCAGAGCATCTCAGGGAAGGAAGGCTGCACCTCAGCTGGAATCAGCCCCTGCAATTAGAAAGGGGTATTTAACCTCAGAAACTGACTGCCAGGCATGCCAGGTTGATGTGAATTCATCTGAAAACAGTGACTTTTTGTATTTTGGTTTTACACACATATGCAAGCACGTATAGATATAACTGAAAACTGTGCTAAGAATAAGTTTGTACAAGGGCAAATGTAGCTTTGGGCTGGGTTTGGGGGTCTGAGCCCTTCAAGCAGCTCTTCAGATGACCTCCAGCCTGCAAAGCAATAGAAAACCGTGTGCTGTGCATGCACAAGTGAGCATGTGAAGGCTGAAAAAGTCACAAAGCCACACTGAGGTTATAGTAGTTGTAACTGCAGGAGCCTGGTGGGGCGCCGTGAGCATCATTCAGCTCTGCCGTAGCTGAACGTGACCCTGAGGACATTAACTTGGCATGAAGGTCTTGGCAGAGAGAGGAGCATAGTACAACCCCACAGACACAACACTTCACCTCCCTTAATTGCATTCCCTCCTGCCTGTGCCTTTCCTTTACTACATTTTAAGCAATTTGAGGTGGAAGATACATAAATTACCATCAACTGGATGCATCTTTCAGACTGTATCAGTTTGAAAACATTCTTCATTCTCTCTCAAATGCCTCCCTATATCTTATTAAACACAGTGGAGGGGGTTGCTCTCTCACTCAGGAGCCTGCCAGTGCGTAGAGGAGCGAACTGTACCTTAACGTGTTATGAAATCCATATCCCTGCAGTGGAAGGACCACTGCCTTCATAAAATATTCATTTACCTGGCTCTGAAATCATGCTTTCCCCCAGTCTTCCCAGATCTGCCCTGTAGAGCCTCTCTGTGTTCGGTCTTCCTAGGCTTAGGCACCCACCCTCCATGAATCCTTTAGTGTCCCTGTCTTTCCTCCTCTCTCACACACATGCACACTGAAAAAAAAAAAAAAAAAAAAAAAAAAAAGTAAATTGAAAGGAGCAGTGCAAAGGCACTACAGATGATTTATGTTGGGCTGGGTGCATCAGAAGAACCCACTGAAGCAAAAAAGCTCTGGATCAGGAAGAGGTCAGGCCACTATTTCAAGCCCTGTCATTGCTCCTGGGGACACATTATGGCTGGTGACACCAGTGAAGTGCACTCATGCATGTACCATTTTATGCAACAGAACTGGAGGCAGCAAGGACCCTAATTCCACCTAAGCCGTGATGGGATTTGGGCACCTAACCCTCTTAAATCTTTTTGTAAACTCTGGTGTAAATGTCTTTGATGCAAAGTAAGAAAAATCTCTCCTGTCAATAGATCACATCTGTACCAGATCTTAGACTGTGCCAATACTGCGAAACATAACACATCTAATTAACACTGAATGCCTCCTCCCTCAGACCCTGGAGTGCTGTGTGCCTGTCTCTGTGCATGTGAGAAAAAAGGAAGGTTGAGTGAAAGCACATCTTGAATTTTGTCTTGTAAGTGCAAAAAAAATGTGAAGAGAGAATTTTTTTCATCACTAGCATTTAGAAACCCACTGTAAAAGATAAGAATACAGAACTGATGGTGTACTAAGTCCAGCACAGTAAGCTATTTGTGCTGCTGGGTGCATCATGCACCTCCTCCTTTCATTATGTTTTTCTGTATATATGACACAGAGGCAATATTACTTTATACTTCTGGAATAAGTTTAAGGACCCAAAGCAATTTTACAAGTATTAGTCTGATAGCAGCTCAAGATATAGGGCAACGATCAAGCAGGGAACTGGTGAGAGGGCTGAGAAAAGACTCCTCTTTCCCCTGGAAGTAGGACTGCCCTGGAACACCACCATCAGCCTTTTCCCATGCCTCAAAAATGAGATTTTTGCATGTTATTTTGAGCTCCTACCCTTTATTAGATCACCCTGGAAGAATACAGACAGCTCCGCAGTCGCTTGAAGTCACAGGTTTATTTTGTTCTGCTCCATCATAAGACACAATGATCATCTGGAAGAGCCAGAAAATAATCTTGACAGAACAAAGGAAGAAAAGCAAATATTTCTCTCAGTGACCTCAAAGCCAGCAGCTAGTGAACTGTGAGCCCTGAAGCAGATGAACGAGTACAGCAGCGATAGCGCTCTTAGAGGTGCCTTCATCTGCCTGAGCTACCGCAGTCACCACTAGCAACCGCTGCGGTGAAGGCTATATATCACCCGTGACAGAGGAAAACGGGGTGGGGGGGGAAATGCTTGCTGATTTAAAGTAGCTAAAGACAGCGGAATACAGAACCCTATATAGATTGTTTTGTTGCTACCTTTCAACTTCTTTTAATGTAGGTAGCCTAATTAATATTTTATAACTGCTAGAAAACAGGAGCTAATGCTTTGCGCACACTGAAAAAGAGTACCTTCCAGTACCTAAAGGGGGCCTACAGGAGAGCTGGGGAAGGACTTTTTACTAGGGTGTGTAGCGATAGGATGAGGGGGAATGGCTTTAAACTGGAAGAGGGCAGGTTTAGATTGAACATTAGGAAGAAGTTTTTCACTTTGAGGGTGGTAAGGCACTGGAACAGGTTGCCCAGGGAGGTTGTTGAGGCCCCATCCCTGGAGGTGTTCAAGGCCAGGCTGGATGTGGCCTTGGGCAGCCTGGTCTAGTGGGAGGTGTCCCTGCTTATGGCAGGGGGGTTGGAACTCGATGATCTTCAAGGTCCTTTCCAACCTAAACCATTCTATGATTCTATGATTTCAGCTCTTCCCTGGTAGCGTAAGGGCTGTGTGTTCCTAACCCTAACGGCTCACAGCGCAGCTGACCTCCGACCCGTCTGCCTGGGCTCTCCTGCCCTTCTGGGAACAAAGCCGGCATTTTGCAGAGCCAGCATGGCCAGGGGTCCGACACAACCGGCAGGAGCTCCCAGCCGCCGACATAAATCAGACTGCTGAAGGACAGGGGCTGCCGATTTAGCTCTTACTTTATAAATGGTGCATTTATGTCTCTGACAACAAGCCTTGGTACCAGTGAACCGATGGACTTCCTTACATACGGCAGCGAGTAACGGCTAGCCAAGAAAGTTGATTTAATTATAGAGTCTGAAAAAATATTTCTTCTAGAGATTCTCGTCCCTTTTCCCAGATCTAGGAGAGTCTGATAAATATTCAGACTTCTGGATGTTTATATTGACTAACAAAATGGCTAACTTAATGTATGCACACCCATTTTTAATTTTTCTTTTATTCTAAAAGTCATAATGAGGATGCCAGAGGATAGAATCTTCCACTAAAAGGAATATTCCCCTAAAAGAATAAATTATATTAATGTAGAATATAAAAATATTTCTCCTTAGTGACACCAGTCACATATCCTTTGATGTATACTTATTTTTCTTTCTCAGTAGAAACGCTATTTAGCTTTGAGAAGAAACTGAGATATTGATTGTTTTATTAATTCAAAATCTTTACTAAAAGTGTAAGGTGGCCACTTTGACACATTTTGAAATAAACCCAGGACAAGACCCAACAGGGGTGCTAGATTGTCTTTTCTAGTTATTCACACTTTTTTCATTATAGTACCAGATTAATTTCAACTGTGAATCTGCCTTAGTTTATTCTACTAGTCATTTAAGATTTTTTTGATCTTCCTATTCTTCTGAGGTTTAAGAGTTTCTTTTTTTTTTTTGAGGGGTCCACACTTTTAGTTTATACAAACGCCAGCAGCACTGATGGTGGTAGCAGATTCTGTGCTCTACCCCATCACCTGGAGGAGACATTCATCTCTTTAGACGGTGTGCACGTACTGCTTTGCCTTACCTTGGAGATCATTCATGCTATGTGACCACATCTTCAAAACCCTGTTCTATTTAGTGGAGATGACATTACCTGCATAAAATGGATTCTTAGATTAGAGTGTTAAAGCCCTTATTTTGTTGCTTTAAAAACCACCAGACTAGGTGTCCCTTCCCTTCCCTTCCCTTCCCTTCCCTTTCCTTCCCCTCCACTTCCCCACCCCCCTCCCCTCCTCTCCCATCCG
>VUYV01000313.1:844732-900732 GCA_008711295.1 Anarhynchus alexandrinus
TTCCCTTCCCTTCCCTTCCCTTCCCTTCCCTCCTTTCTTCTGAAAACTGAGCTGTACATGTTGTTAAAAACTTGGGTTTCCCACTTACTTGAGGGCAATTTCTTCTGCAAATCAAATACCCAGGTTGTGTAGAGGGTGGAGGGAACCACAGCACACACAAGTGCAAAGCTAAACAAGGCGGTCACTGCTGCTGCTTGCCGTGTTTCAGCCAGGTATGGAGAAATGACATTTCCAGGGTAGATCCTACCACTGCCTGTTCTCTAACAGGAACCAAAAGTGGAGCAAACACCAGTGCCTATGTTCTTCCAGGCTGAAAAAGAAGTCAAAACCCCTGAAACAAGCTTTTTTTTTTTTTTTTTTTCCCCAAGTCATTGAAGTCAATAGGATTTGATTACATGAAAGCCACTTCTTTGGTTCAAAATATCTAGTGACATGGCAGCCCGGATTGGCTTCATGAACAAGGTTTAATGTCAGACTATGCTGAAAAAGAACTGCAAGGACCTGCTCCTTATTCCAGCAAAGTGCCATGGATTTAGACACGGCTCTTGCCTGAACAAGCTCTGCAAAATAGATGTGTTGGCTGTCATTGAGGTGTATTTGGTCTGTGCAGGTTTTGCAATAGGGCTTTCTGCCCTCACATTTTCTAAGAGTGCCCTCAGAGCCTGGCATTTTCGGTTATCTGGTGAGAGAAACAAGACATACAGAGATGTGTACTTTTTTCCCTTTATCAATGGAGACCTTTTTTAAAGCACCTTGCTACCAGCTGAGCTGATTGCAAAATTAGAGAAAGGGGAAAGGAGTGATTACAAGAACATAAAGAAAGAAGTCATTTGTCTAAAAAGTGAAACCTCCTTCTAGGGCCTTTGCCAGAAGATGCTTGTGGTAACCAGGTAGAATCACGGCATTACAGAATGGTTGAGGTTGGAAGGGCCTCTGGAGGTCACCCGGCCCAAGCCCTCTGCTCAAGCAGGAACATCTAGAGTAGTTTGCTCAGGGACATGTGCAGTTGGGTTTTGAATTTCTCCAAGGATGGAGACTCCACAAACTCTATAGGCAACCTGTGTCAGTGTTTAACCACCCTCACAGTAAAAAAGTGTTTTCTTGTGTTCAGATGGAATTTCACATGTAATTTTTGCCTATTGCCTCTTGCCCTGTCACTGGGCACTGCTGAGAAGAGTCTGGATCCCTTGTCTTCATTCTCTACCATCAGGTATTTGCACACATTGATGAGATTCCCCCCTGAGCCTTCTCCATGCTGAACAGTCCCAGCTCTTACAGCCTCTCCTCACAGGAGGGATGTTCCGGTCCATTCATCATCTTAGTGGCATGGCTCTGGACTCAATCCAGTATGTCCATGTCTCTCTTGTACTGAGGAGCCCAGAACTGGACCCAGCACTCCAGGTGTGACCTCACCAGTGCTGAGCAGAGGGGACAGATCATCTCCCTCGGCCTGCTGGTAATGCCTTTCCTAATGCAGCCCAAGGTACCATTGGCCTTTTTTGCTGTGAGGGCATGTTGATGGTTCACGTTGTCTGCTAGGACCCCAAGGTCCGTCTTGGCAAAGCAGCTTTCCAGCTGATCGGCCCCCAGCATATATTGGTGCACAGGGTTGTTCCTCCTCAGGTGCAGGACTCAGCATTTTCCATTGTTGCAGAAGTAACTTTTGCATACAGTCCCTCAGATGTTTACCAACATGCACAAGGGATATACTGTAGTTATATTTCTAGAGTGTTTTTCACGTGCCATTGCCGTCAGCAGAGCGTCATTTTCCCTGGCAATAACCTGAATCATATGTTGGGCTGGAATTATTTTTGCCTCTCCCAAGCCTGCATTTGGCTCTGCGTAGCTCCTCCTCATGATGAACGCAAACAACACATACCCCTGCATTGGGAATAGCTGCCTTGTTGACAAGGTGGTAAGTAGTATCGCTATACCCCCAAAAGGAGATTAAAAACAAAACAGGGAGATTAGAAAACAGCTGTTGGGGGAGTGGTGATGATGGGGCCGAAAGAGGACACTCCCAAAGCAAATATCCTTCTGCATCATGGTTCAAACCAAAATAAACCAAACTAAAAATAAAGGGAACTAAAGGGATAGTCACTGGATATAAAATGGGAGTCAGACCATACTGAAGAACAGGACAGGTGGTGCAGCACATAGGACAAAATGCTGTTTACCTCGCGCGGAGAAGAGCTGTGAGGGCTCTGATGGGCCCCAGAAGAGCTCCTCCCCTACAGTCTTGAAAAGCACCTCAACCTGTCACCCCCGGGTGCAGTGTGGGCTAGGTGGGACAGTTTCCAGCTCCATTCACATTTTTCTGCTCCCTGGAAGCTGCTCTCTCCAGAGGATCACAAGACTGCAGAAACATGGGCAATATGAATGTCCTCCATGCTCTCCTTTTGATCTTCTGGCCAGCCATGTCAACACAGCCCCTTCCTCCCCACTGCTGCCCAGTGTGGCCTTGGCTCCTTGCCTGCCTGCTGCTGGCTTTTCTGCTTTCTGGGTGCTGCTGCTGTGCTGCTCTCAGCCACGGGGCAGTGGGCAGAGCTGGGTTAGCTGGAGAGGCCACCACCAACACCAAGGAGTCACACTCAGCCTGGTCCAGTCACTGTAGTGCCCCGCAGGACAAGAAATCTGTGCTTTTGGCTACAGGTGAGGTGAGGAGAGAGATGAACTACTGGGATGAGTAACACCTAAGAAGAACCTGTGACCACGCATGACTTGCTCACAGAGGAGAGCGCTGAAAATAGGAAGCATCTCTAAAAAGGAGCTCAGTGAAACTAGAATCAATTCCTATAAAAGCCAAGGTGAAGCAGAAGAGAAACTGTTATCTTAATTGCTTATACCCTCAATCAACACCTACAGTTGAGCACTCCATCCCTTCCCTGGGCAGAAGAAACGAATGACCTTGTCCTCTGGTGTAGCCAGTTCACTGAGGAATTAACCTTAGTGGAGCCTCTGCCTCCCAGTTCCAGACAGCAACCAGTGGCTGCCATGGGAGAGCTATATTTCTGTCCCAAGTCTCCGAGCAGGAGGAATACAGACTCACTTTGCCTTTTTTAAATGAAGAGACACCTTCGTTAAGTGCTCATGTGGGTGTGCATTACATGAGGATAAGTTCCCAGAAATAAACACCAAGATGCCATCGAACTCGTCATTAGCTTCTGGGTTAAAAAGTAATATTATTCAAAAGCTGCTACAAGCATTGATTGATTCACTGCTGAGGAAAGCTTGCATTTTTGTACAGAAAGGGAGAAATCAGAACAAAAATATGTTATGGAGACTGTCAACGTGGAATTGCTGGCTGCGCAAAGCAACGCAGGGTCGTCACAAACTGGGCACCGCCCCTCCACCAGGGTCTAAGGAAACTGGTGCAAATGCTGGGTTGCTCAGAGCATCTCATGTCAACGGTTCTTCTCTGTGAGCAGTCTCAGGGCACCCATCGTATGGGCCGACGCTGCCGGTGGGCTTGCACCGAAAGGAAGCTGGCTCCACCTTAAACCCTCTGAAGACAAACTAATACAACCCCATTGCTTCTAGTGTTAACTTCATGATTTGATTTCATTACATGCTTGATGAATTTACTGGCTGGATAATTTCAACCCATTGATTTATAGATTCTGGCTTAATTATAACCTTAACGTTATCATTGCATTGTTCCATTTTTAATTAGTTCAGTAAGTCAGCAGTGAGCCCAACAGTCAGGTTTATGTGTTTATTTGCCTGTTTGTACTTAGTAAAAAAATGCAGAAAAAATGTGCGCTAATAGCTATTTAGAATCCCAAACACTGGGAAGGAAAACCATAACAGATGCTAGATGTGTTTGGCTTTTCTCCCCTAAATAACTCACACAAGGCAGAAGGTACTGCCTTTCCCACACAGATAACGAGCCACACCGACCAAAGCATCAAATGACAAATTACTGTCAAGCCACTACAACTTCACACTTTATCAAAGGGGCACTGATTTTCCTAGGCTAAGAAACAAAATAAAAAATGAGGAAGATGAAGGGGAAGAACCATCAGGAGAAAATATCCTCAGGCAAAAAGTGCACAAATCAGCGTGCTTTCAGAGAAGTACTGTTGAGAAAAAAGGACAACTGTAATTGAGACTTTTCAGGGATTTTCTTTGCTTCAGGTCTTGACAAAGGAGAGGAGGATCTGGACACAGAAAGGGAGAGGGGCACAAGGTAAGTGACTGAAGCAAAACTATTTTAGACATGCCGCTGGGTTGTAAGAGGCCCCTGCACGGTGCTCGGTGCTCTCCCACATCAGGGAGAGTGTTCCCATTCCCCTGACAATGCACAGAAGGCCGTATCCTCCAACCTTATGCCTCTGTGCCATTTATTGCTGGCTGCTTTTGTTTACTACCGTGCCAGTGACAACCGCTTGAGCTTACTCTGCTGCCATTTGTGCAGGTCTCAGAGGAGGCTGGTGCCCTCCTCTAGCTGTTGTCACGGGAATGAAATACCGGAAAGTGAATGCCTCATATACTCCACAAACTGGGGAAGTTCATGGCACTGCTTTGATCTTTTCATTATTCCACAGAGTCATTGCCTGACTATTCAACCCCTGCTTGACAGCTTGGATCATTAGAAAGAGGGACATTAATGCATTTAATGTATATACACGATCAGAATGCTGACTGTTGACAAGGTCAAAGAAAAATAATTAAATGCCATAATTAATGAAATATACTGGCCATTAAAATATGATGCCTCATTCTCTTGACAGAGACACTAACAAGAAAAAATGACCTTATTAAAAGTCTTCATGTTCATGTAAATCAGAGGCATGGTTTTTACGGTGCTGCTGGCCACAGGTTCTAACCAGCAGAACCTCTGGGAGATGCTCGCTGCAAATCTCCACAGCCCCGGGAAGCACTGGGCAGGAGTGTCATGCTGAATTAGAGCTGGGGGACATCTCTGAAAGGTCTGTTCCAGCAGTTATCCTTGCTTTAAACCCACACCAGTCTGCAGCCCTAGACTTAAAGTGGTGCAGTGCAGCTGAAATGAGCCCTGCGTGTGCGTTGCAGCAATAAGTGGTGGTAGGAACTGAATGTAGCTGCAGCCAAAGATGCATCAGTTCAAAGTAGCCAATAGTAAGCAGCATTATCCAGTAGATCCCAGGGCAAGAGGTTTGGGTTTCTCTATCTTAATTGACAGCAGCCTGTTTCCAGTCTTAATCCTTCCATTATTCATTCTTCCTAAGTGCCGAAGGGGGAATTCACTACTTATTTCTAGCACTATTTGAATTCTGGAGAGAGGCGATGCTATGCAATCTGTTATTCTTATTGGCAGTTGGTGGCTTCTGGTATTCTGGCCTGAAAACTGAAAGCCCATTAGAGGGTGTGTCAACACCAGAGCTACAAATAAATCTTTAAGGTTTGAAAAATATTTCTTCAGTTGCAGCAAAAAACAAGATGCTGTAACGTTAGGAGGAGGTTTAACTAATTGGAACTGCTTAATGCATGCTCAGCAGCAGCTGGAATAACAGAAAGCTGTGTCTGACTAGGAACAGCAGATGTTATGAATTTCATCTGGTCAGATCGAGTGGCTGATGGGGAGGTCCTGCTCCACATCTGTGAAATAGTCACCAGATTCCACATACCAACTTTCTGAAGAAGGCATTACAGGGGGTTAGAAATAGAGGAGCACATTTTCTCCAAAACTGTTGACAACGGAACACGCAGCTCTCAGGCAGCCTTCAGAGTGGGACCAAAACCCAGCGAGTGTGTAGAAACACTTTATAAGTGCCAATGGTGCACACCAATATGTTTAAAAACTGTGATTCGTGCTCCAAACGTCACAATACGCAATTTTAAAGTCAGAGATTAGGCAATATTAAAATTAGAAACAAGTATGGCATTTTTATTATAGTAATTATGCCACTGAAGTTTCTGGCATGGATGACATTAATTATACTCTGTAAAAATGCCTTCTGTACCTTACGTGTTCATGAAAGACAAAGCTAGGTAGGCATAAGCCCATCGATGTTATCAAAGCCATGCAGATAATAAGGAGAGGATCCGAAGAGAACTTGCATGTAGGTTAGGTGGGTTACAGGTATCTGAGTATTACAGCAGCCCGTGAAAACCTTCCAACAAACATCCACGCCCAAGATGCCTCAAGCATTTCTGGTTTTCCTCCAAGCAAGCGATGGGCAGAAGGACTCGTGGTTAAGTTTTGCACAACATCCTGCTGGCGAGGGGATTTGGCCAGGGAGCAGGAAGCCCAAATTCAGGTTCTCCCATGGGTGCCTGTGTGCACCTCTCCAGCGTCGAGCCTGGGGACGTGACCCCTGTAAAGCCCACAAGTGCTGGGCTGCCGAGCAGAGGAACGACAGACCGACAGGAGTGAGTGCGAGGGTGGAAGGGGGAGAAGGGGAGTCTTGCCCCTGCGGCCACGTGCTGTGGAGCGGAATGGGGGAGGCCTGACTCCAAAGGCTTTTTACACGTTTCATGTGTAGGAGGGAAAGCTTTGTTCTTTATTTCTCCCCATGAACTGATTAAATTACCTTCCATGCATCTTCATTGACTGTGACCAACCACATCCAGCTGACATTCATCCATGACAGCTTGGGTGGGATTTCTGATAGATCTTCCCCCAATGTGCTGTCCTCTGAGCTTCAAAGATGGTTTTGTTGCTGCAGGAGGAGGGGGAGGAGGTGAGCGAGATGCCGGCAGGAGCGGAGAGCTGACGTAAGCCAGGCTTCTGCGATCTGGTCTAAGCAACAATAAGAACTCCGGTCTTCCATTGTTTGCCAGTTTGTTGCAATCATCTTCATTCATTCCTGCCTTCAGATTTATTTCTGTGAGGACCATTGACTCCAGTTTTAGATCCAGTGGCACAAGACTACATAGCAGTCCTGTGCTCTTTTCACACAGGGAAACTGCGAGGAAAGATTCTTTCAAACAATTTTCTAATAAAAAAGTAGACAAAATTTGGCAAGCCAGGCCTTACGCTGCATTTTTATTAGGTGAAAAACATGTAGAAGAAGCAATTTTCTTATTCCCAAGTTGGTCAGAATTGGATCTTGATTTTGAACGAAGTACCTTTCATGTTTTCCAGATACTCCTCTTCTGTTCCCGCTTTTTCGTTCTTGCTGGCTGCATGTGAGGAAGGAAACTGCACTTGCCAACAAGCACAAAACAGGCCCTTTTCAGTAAGAATGTTGTCTTATACCAGGTTAAAGTGCTAAGTGAATTTCAGCCTCAGTCACTCTAAGCATTAAACTACTGGGAAGAACCTTGTGGACATTTAAGACGAGTTGGATTTGGTATTGCCTACAGTTGTGTTCTGCTTTTACGGCTTTTCATGCCTCTTCCTTTGCTTTGGCTCCATGACTGACCCTCTGCCATCAGCTTCCTGGGGCTTCTGCCCTTTTTCTCCTTCACAATGGCAGAAAACCTGGTATATGGCTGATGAATATCCTCTAGGCTTGCAAGAAGACAAGCAAGTCACTGGTGTTAACACCAAAAAAAAACCCCAAAACAAAACCTTTTACGTGATCTCATACGTGTGTGAAGCCTTTCAGAGGCTTGAGTATGCTCAGAGCCGGTGCTCTGCAGGCTCCACACCCCTCTTCCCACCCCAGCTGTCCTGTGCTTTAATAACCCTCTGTCCTTGTCATTCCAGGATGCAAAACCAGTGAAACACAACCAGCTTGCTCAAACGAAGATGCTGACATATGAAGAATACTGGTAAACAAGCCTGACATGCATGACTTTGTGTTTCTTGTTAAATAGTCTTAATTTCCTTTTTCCCTTTTTTTTTTTTTTCTCCCTGGCCATTTAATCAAGCTTCCCCCTCACAATCAAGAATGATTTTTCTACACATTAGAAGATGTATTGCTGCAATCACGCATCCTTCATGTATTTCTTATCCTGACTCTTCACTGCCTTTTTTTCTCCCTGACCTGTCTCCATCAGGTCTGGCTGGTGGACCTGTTTGTTCGCTCGTTTGTACCCTGCCTTTTAGCATGAACTCAATCCTCTTGAAGTCAAATGTTCGATTCGATGAAGTTTCAGTGCATTCCATTCAGTTGGAAATAGAAAAAAAGGAGTGCAGTTGGGGCACAAGTGAAAAACGGAAGAGAGGACGGGTTTGTAAGGTGCCTGGCTGTCAGACGCAGCTCTGCATAGCATCATTCAAAATACCATGGTAAAAAAATAGAAGCACATGAGAATTGTCCACAGATATTAAAACAGCACATGGAGCCATCTACTTGCTAAAGAAACATACTGCATACCACAAGTGGCTGGCATGCTTGCACCTGCTAAATATTTTTTGGCACCGCTGCTGCCTGCCAGCTTGAGGTCAGTTTGACAAATGTGTTTATGGAACCACATCTCTGCCTTTGACTCTGTGGATCATTTCTCATGCCCACGCTGTAATTACAGCAAAGCAGCAGAATTTGACAGGTTCATGGTTTGTTAACATAATGTGAAAAGAGCAAAAAACCTTTCTTAGGAGAATGGAAATTGGGCACTGATCCCCTGCACTGATTAAATGAGTCCAACCCCAACACTTAAGCAATCCTCTGACACAAGTTGTTGCTGTAGTTGAAAATGTCTATGGCATCAGGCTAAGGCTTAGCGGATAGCTGTGTCCACTGCATTGCTAGCCCCCAAGATATCATTCAGGATCAATCAGAAGGAAATACATGTCTGTCTGAATCCAAGTCTTCTCTGAACTCGGAGGTAGGTGACCGCAGCCCTTAGGGCTGGAGAGAGACAGGACGTTGAGGACGTAGGGCAGCTCAGCCCTGACACAGTCTGTAACCTTCCTGTATGGATTAGCCCCAGTTTCTGCTCCATTCAGTTATAGCTGACATCAGCTGGAGTTCTGGGTGCTAAATATCTCCTAAAATTGTGACTAGGTCCCAAGTTAGCAAAGTTTGTGGGAATGCTGGCCTAAATGGCCAATGCAAGCAAGGACATAGGGTAAAGGAAAAATGCAGGATGAAATGGTATGGCATTAAGAGACCTTAAGAAAAATCAAAAGCAAACCACCTTATATTATAATAACCTTAAATAATTGGTGAAATGACAATCCAAATTAAAATCTAATTAGTCTTGTCTTTTCAAACGGGACTCCTACATCAGCACAGGAGTGCACAGAGTGAGATGCGCTATCGCGTGTGAATAGCATGACGGTTGTCTGCAGGCTCGCATGGACCGACCAGGCACATATGTACTGAAGGGGGAGGGAGCGAAGGTGGTTGACGTCTCCCCTTCTTGCATTAGCATCGCTGCTGCAGCCTGCACAGCCCGCCTCGGCTGCACGGTGTAGCTGTGGCCATTCAGTTACACAGCTCACCCTGCTTCTCCCTTCCCCCTTTCTTCCATCCACCAGCACAGCTGGATCCGTCCCCGATGAGGAGAATCAGGTTCTTCCCGTCTGATACGGATGTTTAATGTTGAACAACAAAATTATTTTGTTAGGCGAATAAAATACAGACAGATTCACTGATAACCAAAATCTCCCTGTTGCTGTCAGTGCACTTGAAAATGTCTGCTCTGCAATGGGAAGATGCACTTTATTTAGACTGAAGCCACAGCCTAAAAGGAAACAGTAAGCTTTTCAAATTAGTGCCGTTCTTTAAAAGCTTCTCTTTGGTAGTGTTAGAAAAAGACTTTTTCCATAAAAGGAAATTTTCTAAATTAATTCTCCAGCTGGTAGTACTTCGCTGTCCTTATAAAGATGCTGCTTACATTAAGGAAAGAGAGATTAGAACAACCACCCCTCGGCCCCGCCCCCAGAATCGCTTTTATTTTGCTTGAAGAGATGATGAAATGATTCTGGAGAAGTTTGGCCCCATGATGGACAGAGGCTGCACAGCCAACAAGTCTCCACTCCAAGGCCAGCATGCGCGCATGGACAGCATGAGCAGCTGTTTAACCACTTTAAGCTAAAATGCAGGCTGCAAGATGGGGCAAATCACTCTTTCTGGCAACCAGGAAAGAACGTGGGAGTGGGGAGGACAGGGATGGAAGTCCTGGTAAAGATTGGAGCAACCAGCAAGAAGAGCTGCCATTACTGAAAAATTGCCATTTTCTGAAAATTGTTCCAGGCACTTGGCCGTGTGTGCTGGTTCACCGTAAAGAGGGTGAGATCACAGATTCCTAGAAAATACAGTTGAAAAAGCCTCGTTATTAAAATCACCAGTGATTTAAGCTCCTTAGTCTCTCGAGGTACTCAGTTGCTCTGCTGCCCTTGCAGCCCAAACATCTATGCTATATTTCCTCTACTGTAATCTCATCTTCTTGCTCCTTCTTCACCTAAGGCTCACCTATGGGTGGGGGGAGGGAATCAACCGCCGCCTTCTTTATGATGTTCTTTTACATATTTGAAGATTGCAGCCTACAGTTCTTTCCAATTTTCCTCCTCTGGATTATGCAGTCCCAGTTCTTTCAAATTTTGTTAGGGGTTATATTTTCTAAGACATCTTTGTAGCTTTTCTTTAGGGTCCCTCCATCTCTCTTCCTGGGTGGTACACAACACAGTACTCCAGTGAAGTGGAACAACTATATTAGCTGTTTTACATTAAAAACCTCCCATTCAAGCATCCTCACCTGATGATTGCTTTTTTTCTCATCAGTATAGCACTTATTTCAGTTTGTGATGCATTATCAACCCCCTCATGTGTTTTTCAGCAGAACTGATGCCTACATATTAATTTCCCGTCCTAAACAGATTGTTCCTAAGCCTATGTCCTCACTGAACTCCATACTGGTTATTTAACACTATTCCTCCAAGTTGATCCCTTGAAATTGCACTCATCTTGCCAGAGTGGTTACAGTTCCTTCCAGACTCTCATCACCTGAAGAAGGAACATACAGTCCATTCCATCACCCAGATCACATGGGCAAGTACTGAGGGCCAGCAGAGCCCGGATGGACCCTTGCCAGATCTCACACAATGTAGTCTTCAGTTAGACAGTAAACCATCGGTGACTTCCATTCAACTTGCCTTTTCTATATTCTGATGCTTGTCTTACATATCTTCATCTGGACAATATTTCACTGGCCTGTGATGTCATACCATGTCAAAAACCTTACTAATACCAAGACACGTGATTAAAGTTTTCTGGTGATGCTTTTGATGAACAGGACAAAAAAGTTTTCTTGGAATCACCTGAAAACTATGCAAAGGCTACTAAAGGAGCCAAGCACTAACAGATGACAGAGAAGAGCAAGAGTACATTATTTCTTTGACTAGCCAAACTAGGTAGCTCACATGAGGTAAGGTAATTGCCTCTTTTGTGTGCTCCAGTTCCTCCCCTCTGCAGAATTTCATTAATGTGAAATATTAAAGCTCTCACTGACTATCAACTTGGAGCTCTTTGCAAGAGAGAGGGATTTCCACTACATATTTATGTGGTCACTCTTGTCAGCTGAGGTCTTTGAATACTATCGTAATACCAAGAATAAAGAAAAAAAGTTGGGTTTGGTTCTCCCAACTTCTGTGACTTGAAATTTATTGTGTTTGAAGAGGATCAGGCCATTTCTTTTCTCTAGACCCATCCCTCAAGGCCCAGAGAAAGGCCCCAAAAAAGCAAGTCTTGGATTGTAATTTCAAAGAATGGTCTATACATCTGATATGTTTCTGTTTAAAAGAAAGACTCTTTCTAAAGCACACAGAACGTCTTCAAAGCTCATCCATCAGGCCCAGACTTTAGGTCATAATCCAGCAGTCAGATAGACAGTCATAAGGACAATTAGACCAAGGAAAAGAAATACCTTTGCTCAAGTGCGGGAACAGGAGCACCCTCTCCTGCTTCTGCAGGAGAACTTCATTCCTGGTTTCAGGTTGATCTGCAATGGCAGATGAAGCAAGGACACCGAGAGTATCTCTGAAGGTTTCAGCAGAAAGAGATGAAAGGGATGTGAATCAGCTCCCAAGCAGCTGCAGTTTACAGTATGGCTTAACAGCGTGACCCCAGGTCAATGGCAGTTTCCCATAACATGCTGGGCTGCGGGCTCTGGTGGTTTAGGAGCTGACTCACGAGCCTTCCCGTCACCCCTGCTTTGGGGACACGACTCCCTGAAGAAAGACGAGGCAAACAGTTACGGCGATCAATCTCAACCTGCCGCCATGGTGCGTCAACACCTCTGAATCATCCAGCGAGTTGCACTTGCACTCCCCAAACACTTCTGCTGCAGGAGGATGATTTTATCCACCCATTTGCCAGGGACAGGGCACTTTGCACCCTTCAGGAGTCGCCCAACCACCCACAGTGCAGGAGGCCTCTTCCAGGAGACCCATGCCAAGCCCCGATGTGCATTTCTGGTGAGAGGGCTGGTGGGCCCACAGGGGCGCCAGCCTTTCCGAGGCAGCTGAGGTTGGCCGTTCTGCAGCCCTGGTGAAAAGCTGCCTGTGCTCTGTCCTGAATTATACAAAATTCTCCAGGAGTTTATATAACTATGCTCACGCTGCCCGGCCATGTGCATGATGGCATGCAGTAAAAATATCCGTGTTCAAGACTTTAGTCTTTATTAAACAAGTAACGCTTGCCTGTCCTGGGTCACCACTGCAGAACTTACACCTGCCAAAGTCTCCAGGCAGTGGGATGCCACGAGTGTAGAAGCACAGTCTAGCATTCAGTTTTAAAAAAGCAACATGCTTAGCCTCACTAGCTGCGAGGTGGAAGCCAAAAACTCTTTCTATAAATTGCTACAAAAGCACAGATAAGGCGGGGGGGATCGCCCAACATCCTGGCGCCTGCAGTCCTCTTCTGCTCTCCATCCCTTTCCCTGTTTGCTACCGCAGTCATTTCTGCACGGTGGAAAGGGGAGACTGAAAAGCTCACCCCGAGCTTCTGAGTTCAGTCTGCCCCAGCCACTGTTCAAAAAGGTCCGCAATACAGGTATGGCTTCAGACACACATATAGCAGTGCACAAGAAAATGAGTTCAAAAGGCCCGAACACCCGGGTTTCCCAGAAAGAGCAGGGGTGAGCAACGCTCCAGCTCCCGTGGGACTCATCCAACAATCTCTCCCTGTATTGCCAGCTGAATGAGGAGCACCAAAAACCATCTAGGAAACTAGTGCCTTTAAAGGCAGTCACTTGTTATCTGAGCTCCTGCAGCACACCATTACTCCAGCCAGAGGGACGAGTGCCCAACTATGTGCCACTTCCCAGTCTCGGACCTTTTATGTGAAGAACAGTGTGCATCAAGCCAGTGCTACTAAGGCTTCCTCATACTGGGAGGATGGAGCAGGGGGAGAAAGGGAGGAAAGGAAAAATCCTAGTTCCAGGTTGTGGCAAAAGGCTGCCCTGAATCTAAGAGAGGGCTAGAGTGAGGAGGGCAATTCTCAAATCTCTCATCTCTCAAGGATCCTTACCTTGTCCTTTCTTTTTTTCTTTTTTCTTTTTCCTTTTCCTTTTCTCTTTCTCTTTTTCTTTTTCTTTTTCTTTTTCTTTTTCTTTTTCTTTTTCTTTTTCTTTTTCTTTTTCTTTTTCTTTTTCTTTTTCTTTTTCTTTTTCTTTTTCTTTTTCTTTTTTCTCTTTCTTTTTTCTCTTTCTTTTTTCATCTCATTATTATTATTATTATTAATATCTCTAATAGAAGGAGGAATTTTTCTACTATTAATACTGTCTTTATTATTATGCAGGATAATGGATTTTTAGTCAGTGCCAGGAAGATTTGGTCACGATGAAGACTACATCTCTTCCAATGTTTAAGACAGTGATTTGGTTGCAATTCTACAGAATAACGATGCTACAAAATAATGACGGAGAGTCATTTCCAACACCTTTGCTTCTCACTCGGGATTGTATTAATCAGAATAATTACATGTATTAAGACGTATAGCTTTGCTGTGGAAGAAAGGGATGCTGCACACTTCCAGCATAGGTTTTGCGCGACTTCTATGCATGAGGAGGTAATGCGTGCCATATCCAGCTCAACCCTGCACTTAGCGCAGGTCCAATTACAGACCTTCTGAGTTATCATCTTACATTTGTAGGCTTTTGTGACATGAAATAATGAAGGAAAATCAGTCCAAAACTGAATAGCTACCATCCTCTTTGCATAAAACCAGGTGGGAAAATGTAAATCTATTCTCTCACATAGTATAACTTAGCTAAGATTACAAAGAAATGAAAAGCGATGTATCCAGTGTCCAGAGCAAGCCTTTTCAGGAGGACACCTTTCATTGGTAATCCTTCTCCCCATACAAACTGCCCTACTTCTCCCTTACATGCTTTCTGTCTTCTCACACCTGTTAATTTCAAGGTTAGGATAATGGAGCGCACATCTCCAGGGAACCATCAAAATGGGTGCGGAGTATTTTTCTTGCCAGGAAGAATGAGCTCAGCTCAGACAGATTGTTTACACAGACAGACCTCCCAAAACACTCGTAGTCTGCATTAGGTTTACTCGTAGTCTACAGGTTTATCCGATCATACAAGTGATTTCATCTTACTGTAATACATCAGCTTAACAGAACACATCCTTTGCAGATCCCTTCTGAGAGTATACACCAGTGCTCCACAAATAACACGGGTAACGATGCCGGTGATGGTCAGTAAGGCAGGCATTTGCATTCTGCCCCAGTTTTAAGTAACAGAGGCCTATTTTCAAGATGAGTCAACTCATTTTATGCCAAGAACAGTTGGCAGCAGTGCTACTAAAGCATGTATGTTGCCACATTGTGTTCAGTCATTTTAGTTTTGCAATCATAGAGCCAAACAACAGGATGTGGTTTAATGCACCTTTGATTAAAGCTCAGGCTGGTTTTTGCTATTAATGAGCTTCAGTGCTTATTGGCTACCCAAGAACGCAGTGACTTGTGAAGAGAGCTCAGATGATTTTAGCAAAAAATATCCAACAATGACAATCAGTCCTTCTACAAAATTTCCACAGAATTCAATAGCAATGGTGTGGCTAAAGGCATTGGGGTGGAATTAGTTTCCCTGAAACAATCTCATACTTGCATTATACCTGAGCACAGATGAAGTATCCAAACTAAGGACAATAATAAACCAGTATGGTTTTATTATAACAGTATAGAACAGCAGTAGGTGTTGGCACTCTTCATCTCCAAAGGTGTCTGTGTAGATTTGGCCCTGAACTGCCTCCTCACTGAAGGTGGGAGATTTGATGGAAAAAACAGTAAGGGAAGGATCATGAACTAAATTATTTTAACAATGCAGTTGCTACTGGAGCAAATGCGGTTGTTAAAACACGATGGTTCAAACGGTTTGCAACATTATTTTTTTTTGAAAAAAAAAAAAAATGGAGAGGGAAAATATCATTTATCCAGTTGCTCGTACTTCTTCCCAGGCATCCAGACTTGGCCACTGTTGGAGGCAGAATGGGGCTAGATTGGCCCTTGGTAGGGACCTGTCATCTCTTCCTACCCTTATCATAGAATCATAGAATGGTTTAGGTTGGAAAGGACCTTGAAGATCATCGAGTTCCAACCCCCCTGCCATAGGCAGGGACACCTCCCACTAGACCAGGCTGCCCAAGGCCACATCCAGCCTGGCCTTGAACACCTCCAGGGATGGGGCCTCAACAACCTCTCTGGGCAACCTGTTCCAGTGCCTTACCACCCTCAAAGTGAAAAACTTCTTCCTAATGTTCAATCTAAACCTGCCCTCTTCCAGTTTAAAGCCATTCCCCCTCATCCTATCGCTACACGCCCTAGTAAAAAGTGGGCGTAGGCCCCCTTTAGGTACTGGAAGGCAGCAATAAGATCTCCCCGGAGCCTTCTCTTCTCCAGGCTGAACAGCCCCAACTCTTTCAGCCTCTCCTCATAGGTAGGAATGATGGTAGGAATGATTCTACCATAGTCTGCCTCTTATCCCTCACTGCTAAATCATAGTGCTGACCAGAACAGTGGACCATTATTGACTGAGAAAATGGTTGCTCTCAATAACAGGGCTTTTTCTGGGCAGGCACAATACTTATTGCACACACAGACATAAACCTGTACTTCTCTACTCAAGGGGCTGTTCACTTTCTAGTCTGCACACAGGGTCATTTCACCTGGCTGAAACCTTGCGTATGGACCCCTGGAACTGAGGCTGATTAGCTTCAGCAGAAAAAAAAATTCACTTCTATAAAGAAGCTGGAGCCAGTGCTTTGACATAGTCTGTATTGCTTTCATTTAATGAGCTAAATAAAAGTTTCCTAGATGTGACCTTGTTTTGTTTTTATGACTCCAGGAGAAACAGTTTTGCTTCCCTGTCTCAAAATGGCTTGAGTCACAGTCTTAACCTTGCCTTGACACCACTTCTATCTATGTACTTGCCTAAGTATAGGCAGAGTGGTCAGAAGTTGCTGTGATTCAGCTTTGGTTATTCCCTGCTACAGATAGGATGCTCAAGGCTGTGCTAAACACATAGGGAAGGAGAAGGCCTTCTGGAACCTCTTTGATGTGGAGGAAGGGCAGGGGGGTTAGTGTTGGCTTTTTGTTTGCATTTTTTGTTGGTTTTGTGTTGTGGGTTTTTTTTTTAATCCTGTTTACATTTCTTTCTCCTCCATTTTCCCCAGAACGATACCGCAGGGAAATGTGAGAACGAGGCACCAGTTTGCCTTTTAGTCAGCCAAACAGGAACAGGAGAATTATCTCTTGTACAGGTGCTCTTTGCTTCAGGGGCATTCAAATGTCACCTCTGCAGCAGTCCCAGCTAATGCCAACTTGACAGCAATAGGTGAAATATAGAGCATCCCTCAGCGCCAGACATCACATTGGTGCAGGAATGTCATTAAGCAGCCTGGTGTGAGTTACATTTCATTGATAATGAAATCAGCCTGATAAATTTCCTCTGAGAATGAAGCAGCAATAAGCAGAAGCAGCCCCTCTTCTGCCCAAAATTCACTGAAATTATGCAAAGAACTCATCGCTTTGAAATATGAAAGAAACTCCATGTCCTTTTCAGCAGGACAAACTCAATTAGACAGAAAAAATGGAACAGCTGCTTTTTCAAAGAGACAGATGACCTTATGGTGTAATTTTCACACTCAGTCGATCAAAGCTTGTGGTGTGATTCATTGACCATGAGAATGAAACTAGACGAGGGACATTGTTAAAAGGTCATTCCCTCCTATGGATACAGGAGGTGCAAGTAAAATATTACAGGAGCACATGCCCCTCCTTCAAGAGATGTTGGCCACACCTCCACCTGCAGTCAAACAAGAGAAGATAAAAAAGCAACCGTTGGGCAATAATGCCCAACACCATGCACAAACATTAATATTTTGCCCATGCCCCTATGGTCAGTGATGGACTTTTCCCATCCCTGAGATTTTGCTAGGAAGATGGGACCTGGCCAACAAAGCCAATGAGAATTTCTGTGTTGATTACAGTGGACAGGCCCATTGTGAAGGAGGATGGAGAACAGCTGAACAGAGATGACAGCTACAGCTCATGAGAACAGGTGTTGGGATTTAGCTTCAACTGTTACCATTAGCTTCATTTAAGTCAATATTCCCAAGCCTGGCCACCTACAAATACAATAAAGGAATGAAAGTCCCTATGGATGAATGTGCAAATACAAGGCAGAAAGCTTTTTCAGTATATAACGATACCTCTTGCTTCCTCACTGCAGGCAGCATGGGTAGGACCAGAACAGCTCCTTCCCCTATAGCTTTGTCTTTGGTTCCAGGAGGGGGATTTCATCTCTCCTGACCAGAAAGCACAAGGAGGCAGTGTTTTTAGGTACTTCTCACCAGTTAAGACAATGCAGTGACCAGCAGGCCACCATTTGCCACTAGGAAAAGTGACTTGGAAAAGGGGACCTCCTTAGAAACCATGCTGGGGAGAGAGGGCTGGTCTGAGACAATGACCTGAAGAGCAGAAGGAACCCTCCACCGCACACTGTGCACATACATGGAGAGACTCGTGGCCTGGAACTGAGGGTTTATGGGGAGGGACAAACCAACATTTCACGTGGGAATATGTTGCACCACTGATGGCGGTGACCCTTTTTTGAGAGGAGTCCCACGCTGCACCTGGCAGCATGACGTTAGCAGGCGGTTAGGTGTTGGCCACATTTCTGGTTATCTAATCAATGCCGAAAAGCTGGCTGCCCTCTACAATGCTGAGTAAACAGGTGGCTAACTCTGGGCAGAGCTGCTCAGCTCCTGCATTCACCTACAGGAAACGGATGGGCCAAAAGATCTTAATCCTTTGCTCTATTGTTGTCCCTTGTTTGCATCTTTCTCCAGCCCGTGTTGGGTCACTGCTCTCAATGGGCTGTTGAGAAACCTCCCTCTGCAGTCTCCGTCCCGTGCCCTGTGAGTCCCTTTCACAACTTCCAGCCAGGCATGTAAACACCCCCGCTATTAATAAACCATCTGCTGGGCTAGAGAGAGGCTTTTACTGAAACTTTTTCTTTTTACAAAACCCACCGGTTTGGGTACATGCGTACACTTAATGATTTTGATTTTATCAAATTGTTTTGGTTTAGAAAGTAACACAGTTGCTCCTCTAAACGCTCCCCTACTTCTTTTGGTTTTACAGTTTTTGAGGGAAAGAAAAGTTGTTCTCATTTTTTGAGTAAAATAGCATTTCATTAAAAAACGTATATTTAAAAATACAGAAATGATAGTTCAAAACTCAAATTAGCCACAGTTCTTTCCAGCTTTCTGGAGCTGTTTTCCAGCTGGACTGGTTATCCATGCAGCTCTTCCTCCCCTGGCTCCAAACTGCCTTTGCAAGTCCAGTGCACAACGCATGCAACCAGGAAGGCAGACAAACTGTTTCTCCAGCCACGGTACTCATATATTACCCTTGTTTGATTCATCTGGGATTACCTTTGTTTGACTCTCCTACAAGTCTGTTGACTTTGACTGAATAGAGATTTACATAATTTCCTCATGGGAATTTTGAAAGCTGATAGCACATTGCCCTGAGAGTGTTATTTCCCTGTTTTATTTCCACAGCAGAATAAATCTGAATACGCTACTGCATATTGCAGCACCTGATGTTATTTTCTATTTATTTTTGAATCAGGGAAAAATCACACAATAAAAGATGTATCTACAATCGTTACTTGGCTGTGGTAAAAAAAAGAAAGAACACCCAGATCCCCATCTCCTTTTCTTATCTCCCTCAAATATTAAAGAAATATTAATCAAGCTATTTGACAAGATCTTCCCACTCTGTACAGTGCCAGGAAAACACAAGTGAGTGCGTATGTGGCTAAATGCAGAGGCACAGCTATGACAGGCTGCAGTCTTAGTACAAGACTCATAACATTAACGATCCTCTCTGCTTCCGGCTGACCTAATGCTCTGCATTATAAATGGTGCTTGTTATAGCCCATATGAATGCCAGAAGTTGGGATCAGCAGCTTCATGAGAGGACAAAGATGCAGGAAGATTAAATTATAGAATCATAGAATCATTTAGGTTGGAAAAGACCTTTAAGATCATCAGGTCCACCTGTAAACCTAACAGTGCCAAGTCCACCACGAAACCACGTCCCTAAATGCCACATTTACATGTCTTTTAAATACCTCCAGGGATGACGACTCCACCACTTCCCTGGGCAGCCTGTTCCAATGCTTGACAACCCTTTCCATGAAGAATTTTTTTCCTAATATCCATCCTAAACTTCCCTTGGTGCAACTTGAGACTATTTCCTCTTGTCCTATCGCCTGTTACTTGGGAGAAGAGACTGACACCCACCTCACTACAGCCTCCTTTCAAGTAGTTGTAGAGAGCGATGAGGTCTCCCCTCAGCCTCCTGATTTCTTGTTTTGTGAAGCCAGATAATAGAGCAGCCACAGACCTGATGAATCTGGTGAATGCTCTCCAGTCATGATTTACACGGCCTTGGCCAAAGAAATTGAAGTTTCTGTTTTTGAAAATCTTGTTTAAAGTCCTTTTGAAGTGTCTCCATTTAGTAAATAACAGCACGGAGTGGGAAGCACTTCTGTAGGTGCACGAACACGAAGGAAGCAGCTTACCATTAGGCTTCTGTGTTTCTCAGCTCTTGGCCCTTTTCCCATCCATACATCAGGAATAGAAGACTTAAACTCACAGCCAAGGTGTCAAGCTGCCTTGTGCAAGGATTAAGAAGATCCAGTGCTGCACTAAGTGTTGTAAGGGCTTACACACCTGAAGGCGCTCATAAAATTTGGGCCAATAAATGGCAGGGTAAACTCCTTTCCTACATCTCTCTCCGTCATCTTTGAAGTCTGTGTAATCACCAGTCTGTAAACATTGCAGTTTTCCTCCTATGATCAATCTTGTCTGATATTTGCCATTTCACACCAGGGGTTCTGGCTTTTTGCTCATGCCTTGAGGAAATTAACCGGTAGGAGTTTGGCATACATTTTCATGGGGAAAAAGGTTACCAAATTCATGAAGCACTGTTTTACACTGCTACTGTGGGAGGCAAGCCCTGGCAACCGAAGCCCAGCATTTTTATAACACAGTGGTCATCATTAAGATCCACAGAATATGCACAATTGTACCTTTTCCTACCCCTTTCCACAAAGCCTTCAGTGGATTGTTGTAGTGCCAGTAACATGTTTCATTTATTTTCCAATGCATTCTGCCTTCAGTGGAACCCAAGATATGTAAAATGCTGTACTAGCAATTTCAATATTTTCTTAATTGATACATTCCCTTAGAGTCATTCTGCACCACTGGAGCAGATCAAAGAAGATTGGCTTTCACACTCAATCCTGCAGCAGAGCCAGCAGCATCCTAATTCCAAGCAACACAGAAAGATTTCTTAAACACCGTCATTTGCATTTTCCTGAGTGCTCAGCTATCAGTACACGCTGTTCCCTTCGCTCTCTCTTTCCCCCGTTCCCTCATGAACCGTTCCATTGTCCTTTTCCTTCATCTGCTCTATTCCACCTGTTAATAGTCGTCTTTCTAATTTTTTGTTATTTATTTATTTATTCACATTGTGCTGTTGATTTTTTTTTTCTCCTTCCTGCAAGCAAAGCCTTTTTTTTTTCTATTTGCTGTTCTCATCCCGGGTTGTTCTTTTGTAACCTCTCCCTCCTTCCTGCATACCTCTCTCTTTTTTACCCCCCTGCTCTTCCCATATTCATTGTCAATCCCTGTTATTCTTTCAATTCGAGTGCAGAAAAGGAGGATTACGGTGGTGACTCTGTAGCCTTGCACTAACACCTGAAGGCACGGTGAAAACTGGAGCCCTTTGGTGCCACAGCCTTGCAAACATATTGGTACACAGTCCCGGGGCATTTGCAGTCCTTTCCCCAGAGAAGGGTTTCAAAGGCCCGAAGGGGACATAAACACTCACCTCACACCAACTGTTCTCTTGAAAATTGCAGGCTAAACACACAAAGGGCTGGAGGGGTGAGCTGACTTGCTCAGAGACACGGGCTGCAGTTGTGGAACAAGGGATAGGAATTAATTGCTCATCTCCCCGTCTGGTACATTAATGGTAGAATCGGAAAAAGACAGCAACTGCATCAGGTTTTTTTTCCCCTCATGAAAAATGAACTAAGAAAATGAAGCAGCGTTTGCAATTAGCCTCGCAATATGTGCAACAGTCTGGATTTTTAAATAAGAAAACAGCCTACATTTCCCCCCCCTCCTTTCAGCTGGTGGTTTAACTTCAGGCAATCCTAAAACGAAATCCCTCAGAGGCTGACGACAGCCTTTGAAGTGGCCTGCAGTATCCTATCTTCCCCTTGTAAGAGAACACTTCGGTCTGACTGCCTATTACACCAGAGATACCAGCCTTTATAATTAATAATGCCCTGAAGCAACCGTATCTCTGAGACCCCAGCCACAGCATATCAGCTCCTAAATAACTTCCTTCCAGGCACAGGCAGTACCAGGGGGATATCTGTGCTGTTCTCCAGACACTTGGGTCCTTAGCTGTGGCTTTTTCTTGCAGGTGCTGGAGGTGGGCAAAACACGCTGTATTTGCTGCAAACTCTGCAGGAATCTGCAAAAAATGGTGTCATTTCACACAGGAGCCAAAGCCGCTCAGGGAGCAGCCATGAGTAGCTGTCCCTGTGCTCTTTGCGGCATGAAAATCTGGGCAGCGATTAGCGCTTCTCTTCTAGCATATTTTTATTGCTAATGAGCCATTTTAATTTCTGGTGCGCTTCCCTAAAAAGAAAAGACTTGGACCGATTGTGTCCAGCCACAAAGCTGTGACTCCTGATCACAGAATCACAGAATGGTCAGGATTGGAAGGGACCTCTGGAGATCATCTAGTCCAGCCCCCAAGTTGATCTCTCCAAGCGTGTTCTCAGCACAGTGGGGCTGCCTTTGAATTCCCCTCTGCCTTTCCCTTCTGCTAGCACAAACGGCGAGGAGGACGCAGACCTGCGCGGCTGAATCATATTTGTGTATTTTCTCCGGCAGCTCCTGAACCCTGGAGCCTGCTCGGAACAGAAATGTCAGGCGCAGCGGGACTGAGTCTGGCATGTGGGTGGGTTTACTCAGGCATGGAAATCAAATCTGGGCCCAGCAATCAACGCTTGACGGTAACGGGACGGGGCTCAGCCTGCAGCTGGAGCTGCAGTTCGACCTGCCCCGGGTGGCACAGCATTGATGGGAATACATGGAACTCCCTTTCCGGATTTGTTTTGTTGTTTTTTTTTTCACTCTGCTGCACTGGATATTCTGACGGGTTCACCTTAGGGCTTCACAAAAATTAAAGAGGGAGAAAACAACAACTGAACTCACATCCGAAATATTTTGAAAAGATGCAAAATGAGTGAATTTCCCATCACTTCTTTTTACTCCCTTCCAAGTGGGAAGAAATCACATTTGTATATTTGAATTTTGAAATGTGAACAGGCACTCTGGCCCTCGGTGCTTTGCTGCTATTTGTTTTTAATAATGAAGGCAAACGAGAAAAGGAAAGCATCTGTCAAGCATGCAAGCACCTTTTGAACATGCTCCATACACCTGCGAGAAAAAGACCGGCAGCTTCTCCCCACCCTCAAGCCCAGAAGGGAAATTATACTCTGGAGAAACCAAGGGCAACCAAGATGATTGAGGGATTGGAGCATCTCCCTTATGAGGAAAGGCTGAGAGAGCTGGGACTCTTTAGCCTAGAGAAGAGAAGGCTGAGGGGAGACCTTATTACTGCTTATAAATATCTAAAGGGTGGGTTGAAGGAGGATGGAGCCAGACTCTTTTCAGTGGTTCCCAATGACAGGACGAGGGGCAATGGGCATAAGTTGGAACATAGGAAGTTCCGTTCCAACACACGGAAAAACTTCTTTACAGTTAGGGTGACAGAGCACTGGCACAGGCTGCCCAGGGAGGTTGTGGAGTCCCCTTCCCTGGAGATTTTCAAGACCCGCCTGGATGCAGTCCTGAGTAATGTGCTCTAGGCAATCCTGCTTTGGCAGGGGAGTTGGACTAGATGATCTCTAGAGGTCCCTTCCAACTCTGAAAATTCTGTGATTCTGTGATTCTGTGAGAAGGCAACATCTGAACAACCCTTTCTGTACTCCTACCCTCACGCCCCTCTCTCTGCCTAGAGAGACAAAAAGGCAGACAGGGCTTTAGAGTTTAGCAAGAAGGTGTTGCTATTATGCAAACACTGTTTCCCCCGGAGAGATAAATAATGAGAAAGAAACAAAAGGGTACTTTGCCTGGGAGAGAGACACTCAGGACCATGAGTACCAGCCCCTTCCCACTGGGTCTCCAGCTACGACAGTTCTCCCAAAACTTGGAAAAGTTGCTTCAGGGACTTCACAAGGAAATGTGATGTGCACTTTCTCAAAGCAAACAAGCCGAAAGATTTCTGGTTTGTATAAAGACCTACCTCTGCTTCTTCCTTGTTTGACAGCACATCTCTATGCATCATTTCATGTCAAATTTAATCTGACAAACTCTCTGGGGCTGATGCTGTGCCTTTATGCTCCTCCCACCATGACTAGCTATGGCTCTTACCTGCAAGAGTTTCAATAGCAAAGACTGCCACGGACATCAGAGATTATGTAAGGATATGAAACTTCCTGATTAGGGTTCCATATGGCTTCACACATCAAGATGAGTCCACCTTTAGGCAAGTGCTATGTAGGCAAACATTGGCAAAACACTGTAAGGCAAACAACAACAGTGTGAACAGCAGCAGCCATTTTATAGACTATGGCATAGATAGATAAAATTGTTCCTAGACTATTGCCTACTCCCAGCTGAATGAATTACTGCATACACCACTGATAACATCTTGGCACACATCAAAGGCAATGTTGACTTTATACTATTAGCTAGTACACACAGCAAGAGGAAAAGAAGTCTCACTAGCCAAAAACTAAAGGTCATTTAGTAACCTGCCTCCTTTCACTTTCATGTCAGCAGTGGCCCCCCAAAAGACTTTATGGAAAACCACCATTTGATTTGGAAGCATTCCCTTCTTCCTAGGTCTCTCACAGCATCGTTATAAGGCAGGGGAACCATTGCCAGCTTCCTGCAGCTCTCCTGAGCTGTGTTATGAGGTTCCTGCCCACAGTGTCCGACCCTGTTATCCACAAAAGCCATGGTGTACAAGAGTGAGCAACGCTGTGTCAGCTCTTTGGACTTCAGCAGTGTCCATTCTGCATGTGATTCAGAACCACAGTCTACCCACATACATCATCTATATAACCACGCAATCCTGTTTTTGTTATCCCTGCCGTTCCTCCCACCTTCCTTCCTATTGCTTGTGTCATTAGCCTATTGCACCTCAGCCACAAGTAGACTATAAATTCTTCAGGACTTCTTATGCTTCAGTATTTTCTTGCCTAATGGGAAGTACCAGAACACAAATAGTCATTACAAAACAAACATAGACCTCAACAGCTGGGACAAATGAGATGCATACATGTAATTGCAGCCCCTAAGGTCTGTTTGACCTAGAAACCCATATTCACTTCAAGCAATTCCTCTTGTGCTTTCTGCTTTAGGTCAGAGATGAAGCTGAATCAAACTGCAAGGAAATGCAATAAATAAACAAAATCATTTCATGATCTGCAGGTCTGGTATGTTGACATTCAGTTTCCTGGTCGATTGACAGCTGGATAAAATCCACAAATTGAAAAAAAAAAAGAAGAAAAAAATGGAGAAAAATTGAAGAAAGAAAGCTTTACTAGTAGAACTCCCTGAAAGGAAAACAATTCATATATCACTACTTCCTTGTAACATACTCTTCCACAGTCCGAGAAAACTACTAGCAGCAGCTTATTTCATATTTTCAGGTTTAAATAAGATATGTACAAAAAAAAGAAGAGGTGAGATGCCAAGAATGCATGCAGTGTCCTCCACCATTGACTTTTCAATGCAAAAGATTGAGTGCCTAGTCAGAGGAGAGTGATCCAAGGAAATGGAGGTGGGTATGTCTACATGGGAGGTGAGACTGGAGTCTGTGACCTGAGCTCCAAGCACCCACCTAACAGGGGTGTGTACCGAGCCGTGCACACCCACACCGATGTGAGCCATCCTATTTAGTTCAGCCTCTTGCTGAACACAACACAACGCTGCTCCTCTGCATGAGCTGCAGCCTGTTTCCCTGATGTGGGCCATGTGGCCTTATGGCAGTGTGTAGGGCACTATGAGACCAACGGCAGAGGACTTAGACCAGGCTTGTGCCCAAATCCATAACCCTACCACCTACGCAGTACAGACATGTGTTTGCCCCACATCAAATGGTACAACACTAAAGTAAAAAGAACATTAAATAGTAGAAAACTGAAGTTTGCTGGAATGCCACCCTGACCCAGCCCTGGGCTCCCCACCCACTGCATGGATGCTTCCATGACTAAAAAGTCCCCTGCAAAGATCTCCCTAAGGCCAGGGTTAGTGAAGATAGGGCTCTGCCTGAGCACCCAGTGCTGTCTGGATGCCTCACGGCACCTGAAGTCCAGCCCATGGCTCAGCCTCCTGATGGGATATGCGTTTCCAAATGGGATGACAGCTGAGTTTGCAGCAATGTCGTGGTCAGAGCGGCTTGGGGGCTAGGGTCACCCTAGCTGATGGGTGTGCAGTCTCACACCTCTTCCTTCCCAAAAGGGTACACTGGTTGTCAGGCCACAGGTGGATTTTGGAGAAATCTCACACACATGTCAAAATAAACTCATGTTCAAGGGTCAACAGGATGAGGAAACTCATTATCAAGCATATTGGAGCTCATAGCAATCTGCAGATCTAATTGAACATGGTCTGAAACAGGCTCTAGACATTAAGAAAACACAACTCCATAACAGCCCTTTGTCTAAATTTCAGCATGGGAATGAGGTATCAAAGCCAATATGTCTTTGGCATGGATTTCTTTTCTTCTTTGCTCAACATTTTTTTCTCTGCTCAACGCACTTACTCAACCAGCTGCAAACCTCCCCAGAGTCGCAAACATAGTGATGAGTCAGTCTAACGCAGTCTCCAGCTCTTTGCCTGGAAATCTGGCAGGCTTGCTGATGTTACAGCATCAAATCAGTTTCTGCTGTCTTTCTTTGGCTTCCCTTCGCCCGTGTTGCCAGGGCCTGATTTTGCTCTGATTTACACTCAGAAATTATTGCTCATAAACGTTTTGCGATAGTGGAAATGACAGAAAAGGTTTGTAGTAGGAGAGCAAGGAAGCAAAACAGATGGAAAAGCCCAACTCCCCCCTATGCTGACTGGTCAGCTTTAACATATAGAGGAGGTCTGCGAGGGCTGTGACCCATGGTCAGCTACAGCTGCCGGGCTGCTGGTGCCGGCTGTCTGCCCCGGCCCCGGCACGGCCACCCGAGCCACTCGCCCGGCAGCTGCCTGACTGCCACGGCTTAGAGAGTGGCACTTGGCGGTGAGTAATACCTCAGCAGCTCCTGGGCAGCTCATGTCCAGCTGTCCGTACGCCAGAAGCAGGGCGGACAGCTGGGGCGGCAAGGCTGTCAGCCCCCCGAGCTCCGGCATCGTTCCTCGTAGCCCCGCGGTGGGTTACCCAGAGCAGCCTATGGCTCGGCTCCTCCTGCCAGCGGGGCAGGGAAGCAAGCCAAAGGTCCCAGTTTGCCATGGAAATCAGTAGTACAGAGGGAGCAAGACCATCACCAGAAGTTTCTCTGCACATGGGTGTCTACTACAGGCAGAAATAAAATCTGCTGTAAATTGACCTCCAGCAAGATTGTCTTCTGCAGCACCGGCCACGCTCTGTACTGAAGGAGGAGACCCAGGTGCATACGTCACACATATATCAAAATAAACCTGTGCTGAAAGGTCAACAGGATGAGGAAACTTGTTATCAAAAGAGAAGGTGCTGGCATTTATAATATTATTTGCTACATGACTTACATTATCACAACTTCAAGAACAGCATCAGTGATCTGCTTTACCATCGTCGTATTTTAAAGAGAAGAATTTCCTCCCTGACAGTGCGCTTGTGCATTGTACAAGCAGATTGGAGCTTGCAGCAATCTGCAGATTTAACTGGATGTGGCAGGTCCTGCGTGGCCCAGGCCCGTGGGCAAGAGGGTGGAGGGGACAGGGAGGGACAGCCAGCCAACAAGGGGGACAGGATCTACCCATCTGTCCGGCTGCGCTGAGGGGTCCCCAGCGGCACCCCTTGCAGCTTTCTGTCCTTCCACTCTTAATGGGATGAGAAGAGCCCTGAAGGTGAGATTGCAGCTGCACAGCAGTTTGAACTCAAGTTAGGCCAAATACAAGATGTCTGCAGCTTTCGCCCTGAAGGCATCTACAGTCCAGAAAGACCTTGCGCTGCCTTTCAGCGCAGGGTGAACTTCAACCTGTTAGGAAAGAAAGACTTTCAACAGAGGTAAACATGCTGTTACTGGCGTTAAGCTTCCAAGAGTTAGACTCACAAATATGCCTCGTTTTCCCATTTTTTCCTCTGACTGAGCTCGTGAAGTCCAACACTTGCTTTGGAGGAAGCTGTGCATTGCTCTTTCTCCGCCTACCCCAGCGCTGCTGCCTGTAACATCGCAGTACTGCACATGTCCACTCAGCAGGGCTGCTGCTGCCATATTATATATTAAACCATGTGTTTAACATTTATAGGTCATTTTGCCCTCATCTGCATTATAATTTTGCTGCGCATCATAAATGCAAAATGAGTTTCACTTCTTCTTCTCTACGCCTTTGGTTTATTGCATTTACATAAAGCTGTCGAACATTTATGAGGATTTTTAAAACTTTATTAAATGAATTTCTTTAACCACCAAGGAGATGACATTTCCGCAGTAATACTGTTATTTCCCAAACCCTATTTTCTGGTATCTTTGGCCTCACTGAAGTGGCACATTTTTCATTAAACTTAGCAGTACGTAAAGTCATTAAGGTGACAGGAGTGTGCCATTATATCTGTTGTAGCAATGCTGGTAGTGACTTCACCCTTGAGTCATCTGAAGCAATTATTAAGTAAAGTGTCAAGAGATATTGAACGACTCAGAAAACTTAGAATTGCCTTGCCGTAAGTACCTCTTCTACGCAGACAGCACAGAAAGCTGACCTTCGCAGCTCAACTCATCCGGAAAAAGAGAGAGAGATATTGAACACTGCAACTGACACAGCCAAAAAGTATTAAGACATCCTTTTCTTCCTCTCTAGTATTCTTCACAAACTGAATCTTTTTTTTACTCCCAGCAATATGTTTTCATTCTGATTTTCATCTGCTTTAGTGATTAAACTTGCCTGCTAACCCTGAGGGCTCTGCTGATCTTCCGGCATGTCACAACCTGTCATCAGAGTCACAGTCTCTCTTGTCCAGCAGGGCAAAACTGGATGCAGAAGCAACAAATAACCTCAAGAAGCGGGAAGCAGCCTGCTAACAACATAAAACCTGCCTATTTCTTTCCCTCTGCAGCATTTAAAAGTTCTTGGATGATTCAAAACCTTCTAAAGAGATATGAGACTTATCCCTGAACCAGTGAGCTGTGGATCTGGGGATTTGTCAGACAAAGGTCCAAAACCACTTTGCAAGTGAGGGAGAAATAATTTTAAATTCACTTCCCAAAGTCTCTGAACGAGCCTGGAGCAATACAGAGCTACTGATATCTCTTAATACTGTCTGAACTGACCACATAAATTACAGGCCAAACTTTCTAGCAATGTGTCTCAAGGCAAACATTTCACCTTGGCTTAAAAGGGTGCTAATTTTTATCATATTGGGAAAATAGCATTTTACAGCCACTTCGCACAAGTGGCACGAGCACAACAAACACATGGCAAACCAGCATCATCAACACTGTAAAATTTATATAACATAAACCTGTAGTTTTGGTTACAATGAACTTTTAAAAATTGTTACAGTCAAAACTCAGGATTTTCAGGGTCCACTCTTAAAATTTACAAGGGTTCATTACAGGGATTTTTTTATAGTGGCATTCCTGAATCATTTATTATTTCTTGCATTTGGGGATTGCTGCTGAACTCCATTTTTGGATGTAACTTACATGCTAAGAAGTCCCGAGCACTTCACTGTGACAAGTACAAAGCACAGCTGAGACCGTAAACTTTGCAGGGCAGGAATTGTGCATAATATAAGATAAGCAAATGAGTTTAGGCAGGATCTTGTAATTCATCACTTTAGGTAGGACCGATGGCAGGTTTCTGTATCCTATTGTACAGACTTAAAACGAAAACCCCCAAATCCTCACCAGTCTGTAACACTAAGGGTAGAAATCTTTTATTCTGGAAGAGAAGGGGGTGATACTACCTCCAGCTGAAATTCAGTGGAAAATTGCAGCCAAATGGTTCGGCCATTTCCAAAGAGCAGCATTAGGATCGGCACGCTCTCCTCTTGCCTGCTTGTGTTAGCGTTTCCAGAAATGGTTTGTTTGAACAGCTGCAGCATCTCCCTGCTGTGCCGCAGGGACTTGAAATGCGACCGGTGATAGAGGGGGGAGGTGATAGCCTTGGTTTTTCGGGGCCAAAGCTGTGAAAACACATTCAAGTTTGGCCACATTATGAACCTCGCAGGTGATTTAAGTGTGTCTGAGTGGGGGTATAGGAAAAATATGCTACATCATTGACGTTGAGCACCATTACACCTGTGCCAGCTCAATCAACCCAATCCCCCCTCCACCCACTCTGAACTAAATGGGGCAATTGCCTGTATTACATCTGTGGGCCTCTGCTGACCTTGCTGCGGTGAGGCTGGAATAGTTGCACGTAGGCATGTGCTCAGATTTGGGAGAGGAGGGGCCGCTGAGGGAAACAGCCATCTGAGTGCAAAGCATCTGGAGAAAGAAAGGAAAAATGTCATATTCTGCCCATTGGCTCCCATCTGTTTGGCCAGAGAGAAGAAAGGCAAGGGAAGGCACCTTGCCAAGTGATACAGCTTTGGCAGCAGTAAAACATCCCAAGTTACCTGCCATGACTGGCAGCACAATGAAACAATATGTGTCCTGTGAAGACGTGCACTGAGCCAAGGAGGTGCATCCAGCCATGGAAACCTGCTCCAGAGCTTCCGCACAGGTGGGGCCGTTGAGTCATGCAACAAGAGTCAAATACAACCTTGCGTGTGTCCATTCCCTGAGGGGGACTGTGTTGGAAGCCTTATGGACAGCTGGTGTCGCCTCCTGTACTGTGCAGATATCACCTCCTGTGTAAGTCAACAGCACTGATTGCACCTTTGCCTCTTTCTCCCATCACTCAGTGCTGCCTTCAGGGTGCAGGAGGCCATGTGGTGCAGGAGGCCATGTGCTGCTGCCACAGGGAGCCACAGTGCCACATTTTTGTGACCGTGGTGAGTCACGGATCTGTACTGCCTCTTTGCACAAAGACTTGGGTTTCATGTTTACAGCTTTTAGCAGAGACCAGACACAGCAGTCACAGCTTGGGAATGGCTGTCCTCCAAGGGCTCGGTGACATACCTGTTGTGACTAACGTAAGAGCTGGCTTTCCCTGGAAGAAAAAAAGAGGTGACTGGAAGGGGCTGTGTCACCCATAAGACAAAAGAGATTTCCCCAAAGTCTCTCTTCTGCTCTCCACTAATCTGAGAAGTGGCAAAGTGCTGGGGGTTGCTCTAGATGGCTTCCTGAACAGGAGTAGGCTGCGGTGGTGTGGATGTCTAGGGAGGCGGGCTTCTCCAGGGATGCTGCCAGGCCATGAGGGCAAATGTGGTACCTGGTGGTGATATAGTTAACATGGAGTAGGCCTGGGCTCTTCCAGAGAGCAGTCAAAGAAGCAGACACACAACTGTGATTAACATACAAGTGAGCCAGAATATTTCCCTGAAACGATGGTGGGTTTTTTTAACTATAGTTTAACAGCCAGCAAGAATTTCACTAAAAGCACTGGAGAACATTCAAAACTTGTGAAGATGGGGCTTATTAACATAGTTGTCACTACAAATCTGAAATAGATCTTTCAGCCCCGCGCTTAAAAAAAAATGGTGGTTCCCTTTCTCTCCTGTGAGCCATCTTCTCAGTTGCTCTTTCCCCTTCCATTGAGGCTCTTGCCCTCACTGCCTCAGAGCGTGACTATGCTGTTCTTCAGGCTATTTTATCCCATGCATGCACAGCTATATGTGTATACATCTATATATGCTATTTATACATCTATATATAGCACCCAGCTATATGCGTGTGTGTCTATAGATAGAGGAGGCAAGGACACAGGCTTTTGCCTTCTACAGAGCTGGCAATGTTCATGGTGATTCCTGTGCTGCCTATCTGTTTGGACATCTTATATGTCTTTGATGTAAGCTGGCTTGCCATCATAACTGATCCCTTCAGCTGGCTCAGCACCAGACATGTTGCTAGTGCTTGTAGTTCTTGATCAGAAGCCTCACATTTTTTGATGACTTTCCTGAAGCCTCAGCTCCAGAGACCAGGGATTACAGGAGATACTTTGCTTTCTCCCTTTCTTTTTTTTTTCCCTTTCCTTTTCTTCTCTAAAGTAAACTTCAAGCCCTTGGGGTACAAAAACATGGACTATACAAAAAACCTCAGATACCAGAAAGCAGTTAAACTTATTATCTTTGTAAGATCTCATGGGCTTGAATCACCCAATTCATCCTTTTTCAATGCTTCAGATGAGTAAAAATAGAAGTGTGTTATTTTATTGGCAGCATTCAGTCTAGAGAACCTTGTTTACTATCTACCAATTACTTGGTAATTTCTTCTGCATTCTTCATTAGCAATAATAAAGGCCCATTACGCTGCCTGTTTGGCTACGTGGTTTTAACTCATTTCTTTGGGCCATTACTTTTACTGGTAACAACTTGTCTGGCTTTGTATATTTTTTAATTCAAGCTTTTTATTTGGTATATCATTATTGGTGTGGTCAGAAATGAATATTTTTTAAAGGTGTTAATTAATCTAAGAGCCTCTCTGTCATGTTTTACTTGACCTCAGATCTTTTGTGTTGCATATTTCCTGCCTTTAATCATTTTCTGTGAATATTTTAAGTGGAAAGACATAGCCTCTTCCATAGGCATCAGGCCCTTTTTTTTTAAAATTTGTTCATTCTTTCAAAGACCAGTTAGATATAAAAGCAAGATTTAGTCCAATTGATAGAGCATAATCCATTTGCTATTGCTGAGATCAGTCCAGCTAATTTATTGCTTCTTGTTTACAGTCTGCATGAGAACAAGATCTCTTCCCATCAATCTTCCCAGCAGTCTCTAAAACATACTATTTATTGCTCTTACACTTCTGGTTAAACAATATTCAGTCATCTCTGAAGCAATTTCAAATGCAGAATGTTCCTGAGGACAGTTAAGTGTCAGCAATGCCTTTTCATTGTATGGGATGACATAAATGAGAAATGATGAGTGAAGACACCATTAAACTTTATAATTTCTTTAGATGAATTTGCCTGACACCTGTTTAAATTGAACAGCAGCATTTGCAGAGTGAATACCGATTCTCCCCACAAGCCTTCATATGGATTTTACAGGCGGAAGAGTACTTTGATTGCACAATTAAAAAATTCCAGAATAAAAAGCGAGTTAGAATTATGCATAAACTGTGAGCAGTCATTGCATGAAGCCAGCCTTAAATGCTCTGCAAATATGCAATCCAAGTAACCAAGGCAGAGTAAAAGCATCTAGGGGGGATTTCAGGGTACCCTGGACACAACCTGTGGGTCTCGGTGCACCACACGGTGAAGAGCGAGATATTTCAGGTCAAAGCCACATTGACCTCATCTGTTCACAAACAAACTGGCTCCCCTTCTCAGATTAAGAGGTCTTTAATGACAGCACCCTAATTACCTCTAGCTCATTAGTGTGCAGCAGAAGTGCTAGTTCGGTTAGTGGACAGATGTCCTTTCCCGGGTCCAGCTGTGCCAGTGAAAGAGGTTGCCTTTCCCAGCCTGGCTCAGGTGGTCACTGCTGCCCTCTTTCCCAGGGTCACCGATCCCTCACTGTTACCAGTGCAAAAGCTCCTAACCCAAATCAATCAAAATGAGCCGGGTTCACAGAAGGCAGCAATTTAAACCGTGCACTTGAAGAATATTTGAAATTAGCAAGAAAAGCAAGAAAATATAGTTTCAAATATACTTTACAGCCATAAACCTGCCCATGATTTTTGGTGCTCCAGGCTTCATATGAAGCCGCAAAGAGCCACACAGCCAAATCGGGCCCCCACCCGAAGGTCAAGGTCATCTGTCAGATTGCTATCACGATTGAATTAGGTCTGATGTCTCGAATATTTATGCTAATTTTAGACACCCCTCACATTGCCCAGATGGACACATACTTTTAGAAAACTCCCTGATTCAACAGCCCAACTCACTTAAGTTTCAGTGTCCTCAATGGTAATACAGTCACAGGGATGTACATGTGAGCATAATTTGGCCTCCAAAATTGTTATCGGTAAGAACAAGTAAGAAAAGGAGAAAAAAAACAAAACTGAATTTTCAGAGCAGAAATCAAAAAAAAAGCTTGACACTTCCAACTCCATCATGAGTTAACAGAACATTATAGAAAACAAAATTCACATGCTCTGCCCCACGCTGTGCCTTGTGATCAATGCAATTAATTAAAGCATTTTCTAAAGATGTGCAGCTGGATAAGTGCAAACTGGTTGCCTGGGCAGTGCATATAACCACACAGAGCCAAATCTCACGCGCCTGCCATGCACAGAACTCACGCCCTACGTAGAAGCTCCTTGCCTGAAGTGGGCTTAAAGATGTGAAACAAACCCCTGAAATCAGTGGTACTGGTTACACCTGTGACCAGTGCCATTCTCAGGAGTCCTGTTGGATCTCGGTCTTCATGCTTACTTAAAATATACAAGTGACTTGCCTTTGTAATGAAAGCCAGTTGAAGGGGGTCCATTTGTTTAAAGTATTTTCTATTTTCAAAAGTCCTTGGTGAAATGTGTGTCATGGTAGGACAGCCCTTTCTCTACTCATTTATCCATATGTGGCTTTGTTCAAACTGCGTTTACATGCAAAGGTGTCTCCTTGAAGAAGTTCCCATCTCTGTTCATCCCGTGAAGCCACCAAATTTCTCCCTGCTGGATTTCCTCATTGCAAACATGTTCCAGATCTGTCTTTCAGGAGCCAAGATCCAACAAAAATGAGTTGCCAGCTACATGAATGTTTTACATGTCTAGCAAGAAGAGCAACGGAATGAGGGTAACAGTTTATTTGTAGAAGTAGAAGCAAGCAGTCTAAATAAATGAAGCAACTGATAATTGTTTAGACATTCAGAGGTTTTGTAAACGATTCATTAAATTGATGGGATCTAATGCATCCTTCCAACTTTTTACAACATAAAAATTTATGTGGATAGACTGTTTAGCGCATCTCTCTAGCATTTTTTTTCCAGGCTGGTTATGGCACTGAGACATCTAGTTCTCAATTAGCCAACCAGTCCATGACCCTTGTGAACATCGGTTTTGAAATTCCTAACCAGGGAATCCAGAGCATCTCAGAGCTATGCCTAGACAATTTATGTGCTTGTAAAACTTTTGCTGCTTAGAAATGTAATCATTTATTGTTCTTCAGTGGGGAGCCTAACTGAGAGGATCACAAGTCATTGTCAAATGTTTTTTTGTTTTACTAAGGCAAAAAATGAACCTCAACATTGTAAACTAGTACCTACTTAGAAATAGGAGTGTCTAGATCCAAAGTAAACCAAAGCTAAGGGTTGGAGACCCACTGCCTTCAATTATTTTTGTATGAAGGTGCCTGGTGATCCCAAATGCAACATCTATCGCCCTCGTTCAGGGGAAGGTCAAAGCAAATGAAGTCAGACCATCTACAGAATTGCAAAGCCCACATAAACTCAAACATTCCATTCTCTACTTTTCTCTGATGACAGCTTTTGGGGTGATTTCCTAAGACCTCTGCCTGCAATGCTGGCAAAAGTTTGACTATGTTGGTGGCACTGAACAGCCAGCAGAAAACAGCAATTAATCCTCTTCAGCAAAGAAAATTGATCCTGAGTAGAGCGGTTTGGTTTATCCACCAAAGTTGGAAAAAAGAGAAAGGTGCTTCCTCTAATCATCTGACTGGGGTTGCTAGCCCAAGCTTGAGTAATTGAGGCCAGCAATGTGGGTTTCTATGAAAATAAAACCAATCCTCAGAAAAGGATCTGTATGTTCCTTGCTGCTTGCGCTCACTCCAGAAACGCGCACAATTCAGAAGTGAAACAAGTGCTGACTGGGTATGTCCCAATATCGAATAGTGCTGGATGTTTGTTTTCTGTACATTTGGTTTTCAGGGAAAGGAACTAGATGAGCGAGACCTCACTATCATCTTCATATTCAGCCTGTGGTTCAACCTTTGTGCTCCTGGGATGACCTGAGGCCTGAACTGGTTTCTTTATTTTATTTTTTTCTGTTGTCTGCTTGATATATAGAAACCATGGGAAAGAACAATAAAATATGAAGTCACAGGAAGATAAAAAGATGCTTTATTTTCACATTTTTAAGACAGTGCAAACAGTAAGTGGGATTGTGGAAAAAAATCACAAAACAAATCTAAAAGGGTACCTTTTCCCTCACCTGTTCAGTTTAATGGCTTTGTTTTTAAGTTAGTAAACTCAGAGCAGTATTTTTCCAGAAAGACCAGTCTGCCAATACTCATCAGTTAACACCCCAGAAGGTTCCTCTTTTGGTCACATGACAAAACAAATGACATTATTATGATAAATCTTCCCTGTAAGTCAAGAATGTATAAAAGTGCACTGACTGCATACTGCTACAGAGTGTAACAAAAGCAGGGACAGAGGTGACACATGCATTACTACCAAAGGCTGAAGACAAGGCGGAAAAGGTGGCAGGGCGTGTTTGTTGTGCTTCCTTGGAGGGGTAAAATGAAGATAACACAGGATAAAAGAGGATTCTCAGACTGTAAGAGTCATACTTCTGTAAAGCAATGCTATCAAATGTCTAATTATCGAAATATGTGAGGAACAAAGCACAGTATCAGAACGGCCGTCACCAGCCTGCTGTATCAGCAGACTCGTACATCAAAAACACACAAGGAAACTGTTGCGAGAAGCTGAGGTCGATATCAGAGCTCCATCATTTGTTTAAAGATGGACCTACGAAGTAGTATGAGGAAATTATGAACAGTATCTTGATGCATTCACCAATAAGAGGCAGCAGTATCGAAAGGAAGCGAGGATTGCAGAGAGTACGGGGGAGTTTTATCATTTCCCAGTATGGGCTATACCTTAATGTCACATCATGTGGTGGTAGCAGCTCAGCTGTCCATCCTTGCACTAGATAAGGACTATACCTGCCTCTCTACTGCCCAGCCAGGAAACCATATTCTAAATGCACGCTAAAATAGCCATTTCCAGCTGCTTTATGGGCAGTGCCAACAAATTCCCAGCAGCTATACAATACGCGCAAAACCTCCACGGCAGTATTTCTGCTGCAATATTTCTGTAGCCCTGTTAGCTCTGTAGTACCCACAGCACAAAACACAGGGGATTAGACTTTTAACACACAATTTCTAATAGCTGACAAATAATAATCTTTGGCTTTCAAAGCTCTGGCAGGGAGCCATTTAAGAATTATAGGCTGAGCTGTGAAAGAAAAATGTGTTTTGAAATCCCATCTTTATTAGTTAAGCTATCATTATTACTACTCAATTATAGTACAAATGTGCAGCTTTCATAATACAAAATACAATTTCAAAGTCTTTTGACAGGATTAGATGCAATGTGCCTCTCTTTATTCAGGCCCAGTTCTTCAGGATACCAACATGCCCCCAAATCCCCCTGAAACCTACTGACAAGGCAAAACGGAGGGGAAGAGAACAGCACAAAGGATCAGACAGGCCTTCCTTCTAATTAACAGTGGCAATAATTAATAATAGTCAAAAATATCATCTCTGCTGGGTTGTTGCTTGGAGAAAGACAAACCAACAGGACAGACTCATCTTTTTACAGGAATAAGAAAGAACAACAGTTAGAAAAGAGTAATCCCTGATCAAAAATGCTGAGGAGGAGGAGAGGTGGGATGAGAAACGAAAAGGAGCCCTCTGTTTCAGTAATACTGCCTTGTTGATCTTCCCTCCCTCCACCATGTGGTTTCTATTTTCTTGTATTAATCCGTGCTTCCCCTCCCAACATTTTTTCATGTGGTTGCCAGTTTGAGGTCAACGAGTACTAAGAATGGACCGAAAAGAATTTCCAGGATGTTTTTTAAGACTATTAATAACTTTAGCAGCTATTCAAGCAAACAGCTCTCCGTGTTCATCGTACTCCAGGGCGTAAGCTCATCACTTGTGGAGGCTGATTCAGAGTTTCCTCACGTTACAGATTGTAAAGACGGTCAGGTACAATACGGGGCTTTGGAGGCAAGATGTCACTTCCAGTGGGACACTGGAAAAGAAGGAGCCAATACTGTACCCATCAACGGGAATGCTCTCCAAAGGCAATAAAATTCCAGAGGCAGGACTCATCGGGGATTTTTGAGTGTTGCCACTTTCAGCACTGCACTTCGTAATTTCAAGGCACCCCACCGCACAGCAGGAATCCTCAAAGCCCTAAGATGTGAGGTATTCCTCAACAACATGCAGCAAGACTGAAGTACCTATAAGTGAGATTTGCAGAAGACAGCCAAGCCAAGCAGGCTGCCAGAGGTGGCACTTCTGGAAATATGTGATTAAGCTCCATCGGTGCTTTGCGGTGAAAGCCCAGAGCAACATCCCTCACCACAGTGATGCAGGGGGATTTGGCTGGAACTTGAAGGAGAAAGACAACATCAAGCCCACAGTGAAGTGAATCACTCAAAGTAAAAGAGATCTGATCAGCAATGTTTAGGACAACACACCTCAAAATTACACCAAAGCCTTGTGTAGGGCAGACTGCCAACGGGATGATGACCTGTGCTTCGAACAGGGCAGAATACCTCAGCTTCACATGTCCCAGTACACTGCTTTGACCATTATAATGGGAAAAGTGGGAAGGCACAGCCAGTCTCATTCCTACCTGTCTTTTGTGTGAGGCCTGACCTGACAGATATGCTATGAGAATGCCTTTAAAAAAAAAAAAAATAAAGCGAAGAAAATCAGGCCTGGAACATGAGAGGTCGTGGAGGAGATGATCTGAGATCCCCACAGAGGCCCGGGCATGAGGCAGCCTGAAGACGCCAGGTGTGGCTGCTCACACATGAACAGATGTCTCCACTCATGTGTAATCCCCTCTGCTTCCAAGGGGATCGAACAACTGACCTTGAAATGCCTAAAAACAGGGCCCAAAGTCTATTTTAAAGCTGTTTTTTATCAATCAGAAGATTATGTTTATAAAAGAAGAGACTAAAACTTGCACAGGAGGAAAACAAACACTATGCCAAATTTCAGAGTGATGTATGAGGGCATAAATCACATGTCAGAAGGGGAATATCAGGGAGTTAAGGGTTCAGTTGAAATCCAGAAGAATATTTCTTTGATAAAATGTGCTATCTTGGACTCCTCCTACAGACAGCAGCTTTTGGGCAGCCAGGACTTTCCAGCATCCTAAGAAATAATGCAAATTATTCATTTTTTTCCCCAAAGCTTTGCCTTTTGTTTTCCTTATTGAGTTTGTATTTCAGAGAGAAAATGAAAAAAAAAGCAAAGGAAAACTTATCAGGGACATTTATTTTCTTTCTTGCCTCCCCCCAACATAAGACAGGTTAGCAGAATAAGATTACAGACATTTATGGATTTTTTTTATGAGATGCAAAGTTAGGTCTGATTTTTATATATGCACCAACACACCCGATCTGACTTTCAGAAGTTTTCAACACTCATTCACGTAGGTAACCAGAGCCAAGGAGTGACCCAAACCTTCAGCTGACATGGCTAGAGCTGAAGAGTGGTGAATTTTGGCTCCCGCAGAGAGAAGAACAATGCTCCAATAAATTATGCGTCTCAAGATACAGCTGAATTGTTCCTCCTCTACAGGAACTGCAGCCCTTTCCCTTTTCCAGTTTTCCTGTGAGCTGAAGAGGCTCTGAAGAAGCATCTCAGATGTGTATACATTACACCAACTTACTCCAGCTAAGAGCCTGGCCCAAACAAAAGAGAAACAACGGAGGAACTTGTCTGGCTGGTGGCTGTAGGAGATTGCCATACCACAATATACTGCAATGTCATGGGGAAGTTGCTTATTCTTTTCTAATTGAGCATTACAGCTAGTTTAGTGCCCTTTTCCTCAACAACTCACACTTACTGGACACTGTTAATCTCAAGAGTAGTTTCCCAGTTAAATGAGCGCTGAATACATAAAATAAACAAAACTGGTTCACTCCTTCACCCACTCCCTCTTCAGCGTCAGAACTGCCTGTGCTCATTGACCTTCCAGGGCGGAACACCATGGCCTGGCCGAGGCGCAGACCACGCACATCCCAGCAGAACGGGAAGAGCTGTGGCGCTGAGCTAGGCTGTGGATTTTGGTTGCTGGGCTTTCCTCCAGGCTTATTTGTTACCTTGGGCAAGTTATTTAACCTCTGTCCCAGGGGGCCAACCTAAAAGCAAAGTGGTGGTAATCCTTCCTAGCAACTGTGTTTCTGCTGGCTTTTCTAAACGTCCCTCAGGACAGGGACTTTTTCTCCCTAGAGCTTGTTCCAGCCATGATCCAAATGGGGAGCTGAACGCCTGTGTGGGTTTTCTCTACAGTACACTCTATGCTCCCACACAGAGCAGTGCCCATTCCCCCCTCCTGGTTAACTCTCCCTTATTTCCCTTCTGCATCTATGCAATGACTGCTCCAATGGATTTGCATTTCAGCTGGTCTGACACTCCCAACGTTATTTACTTGTGTCATTGGAAATCTAATGGCATTTTTTCTAGTGCATGAAGATATTTTCATTAACTGTGGTTAAATTCCAGCTAACACCGTTACACGATCCCTACCTTCCCGGGCAATTGCAGGGGAGTTAATATTGCATTTTCACTTCCTGCCTTTAAAAAGGAGACAACTGCATTGTTTCAAATTGCTCTGTGCATAGCACATTCCCTTCATAGTTTTACAAAACCCGGGAAAGCTTGTGAGATATGCTAAAGGTCAACAGAAATATATTCCCCATGGGATATCCCTAGAACCGTGTCGCCATTGAAATGTTTGTGGTGAAGCTTTGGGCTCCGGTGCATACGTGAGTGTGAGCGTTCAGAGGAAGGCTGGCAAGAGCCGTCACGTTTTGAGAGGAGGAAAGGGACAAAGCAGCGCTGGTGCTGTTGAGAGTGAATCTGGAATAGGTAGAGAATAACAGATTTTGTATTGTCTGAGCTAAAACCATAAAAGGAGGCTTGGGGGACACTGCTCACACATTTTTCCATACCTTTAAAAAGCCAAACATTATTGCAGAGCTGGATGTAGCCATAAGCCTGGACACAGGCATGGTATGGTGTTCTGATGGCTGTAGAGAGACAGCAGCCTCTGCATCTACCCCTTAGCACAAAGGGGCTATACCTCTACACCTATCCCTCAACAACATCACACTCCCCTTGGAGGCACCCCCTGCTCAGTCCCTCTCTCCAGGCTGGATGTCTCCAAAAGCTCAGTCCCCACAGCCTCCACCCGCCTTCAGGAGACAGAGCAGTGATGAAGGTCCTTGTCTGGGAGTCTTGGGGAGCAGAAAGGCCAAAGTGCGAAGTCCTCCTCCAGCAGCCCTTTACAGAGCCCGACCCTCCACACATGAGCCCAGATTGCATGCAGTATACAGGGAGGATGGGGTGCAAGAACCCCATCCTCCCTTCAGAGGTCATAAAGAGGGAAACAAACTTTGGTCAAGGGCATCACATTTTCAGATCAAAAGCATGCACTTATATCCTGATTAGGTTAGATTAAGATTCAAGTGGATGTCGATTTGCAGTTCAGGGTGCCTTTTCCTGTTGATTTTTCCCAACAGTTTCCAGGACAGAAGTTGGATTCATGCAGTAGAATATAGGTTTCCTGAAAGCACACTATAATCTTTCTAGTATAGATGATGGAGTGAAGATGGCTGACATGAGAACTAGAATGATGCTTCATTTCTGTCATCCATGATGGCTAATCACTTCTGAGGCTCGTAGACTCAGCTAGGTACCATTCACTGAGCTGTTCTGATTTACAGCTGCAGTTAATTTTATTTTAGGCAGGTGATTGCTCATTCTGTTTCACTGACTTCCCATTCCCAGATGTTGGAAGACCACAATGGCTTTTTATGCTAATTGGACTCCGCTTCCTCAGATTCTCACACAAACATTTAGCACAAAGCACAGGCTGCTCTTTCCTCAGCCATCTGGCAGAGAAGCTGAAACCAACAATTTTCCAAGTCAAAAATCAGACATCTGAAAATAATGTTAATGTATTCTAACCCCTTTCTGTACACTGCAGAAGTCAACAGGCAAGTCGGAATATGAAGAACGGGCTGTAGAAAGGGCACACCATTCACCTTGTCATTCAGCACCCCCAAACAATCAGACTAAGGATGCAAGATCAGGAACTCAAATCCATCCTCCCCTAGTAAGGCAATACTGCCCGCAGCCCAGCATCTGCTACACCAAAGATCAGATGAGGAAACTGTTTTTTTAATGGATTTATGCTGACAAGCAGAGATGAATCTCTATACTTAAATATACATAGAATCATAGAATGGTGTAGGTTGGAAGGGAGTCAGAAGAATGATAGGAGATCAGTATTGCAGGGAAAATCTGCCATCAGGGCTACAGTGAGTTACGCTCTTGGAACAGAATCATAGAATCATAGAATAGTTTGCATTGGAAGGGACCTTCAAAGGTCATCTAGTCCAAACCCCCTGCAATGAACAGGGACATGTTCAACTAGATCAGGTTGCTCAAAGCCCCATCCAACCTGACCTTGAATGTTTCTAGGGATGGGACATCTACCACCTCTCTGGGAAACCTGTTCCAGTGTTTCACCACCTTAATCATAAAAAAGTTATTCCTTATATCTAGTCTGAATCTACCCTCCTTTAGTTTAAAGCCATTACCCCTTGTCCTATTGCTACAGGCCCTACTAAAAAGTCTGTCTTCATCTTTCTTATAAGCCGCCTTTAAGTATTGAAAGGCCACAATAAGGTCTCCCCCGAGCCTTCACTTCTCCTGGCTGAACAACCCCAACTCCCTCAGCCATTCTTCATAGGAGAGGTGCTCCAGCCCTCTGATCATTTTTGTGGTCAAAAAATATGCATATGCACACTTCTATGACCGGGATGTGGATTGTTGATTGCTGTCACCACATTACGTCCTACTTGCCTTGGTAACAAAGCCTTTCTAACTAAAATCGTTTGTAAGTCCCATAGTCTACTCCTTTATCAGTCAGGGCTGGAGAGGCTGTCTTACCGGTGTAACAGACTCCAGTTTCCTGGAAGACAGAGGGCTTAGATAAAGCTGGCAGAAAGGAGAATGATAGGACAAATTACTGACCTGTGAAATGATTGCTTCTTCTGTGTGACACAGCTACCAGAGCAAAGAGAGAACCTGATTTCAGCTTCTTGGAACCCCTAGCCATCCCAGTGCACAGTGACAATGGGAGGACGAAGACACCACTGTGTTTGACATCAGTGACACTCTGAGAGGTAAATAAAACTGCAATCTGCATTCAAGGCACACAATTCAAAAGGATGTATATGATATGCACATGATAAGCCTGCACTGTGTACCTATTTGTGCTTTTCATATTTACCTGCAGAGAGAATATCATCCCCATATAGTCCACAGATGTCTACTGTGTGTCCATCAGGAATTTTGTCTTTGCAGGCCTTTTCCAAAGAGGAATAGCCATATAAAATAGTGGGGAAAACGGGACAATCACCGTAGTACTGAATGGTGAGGACTAAGAAAGTGCCCAGGAGCAAGGAAATTAACATTTGGCAGAATTATTTTCATCACAGACCATTCTCTAAATGAAGGATCATCTTCACACAGAGGATCACTGGAATGGAAGAATATGTAAACTCCCTGACCATCTCTCCAGCATAGAGATTTTTTTTTTTTTAATTTAAGCAAACAGATTTCAAAGAAGTTTTCCTCGCTCAGTTTTTCTAAAATGTCTACTGCAAGATCAGCGTTTGATATTGTCATTCACAATATGCAGCATTTTTTCACATGGGTCCCACTTGCCAGCAAAACTATAGGGAGCAGCAAGTACTTTACAGCAGAAGGAAACCCAGTCTATTCCGCAATACCTATATGTGTATCCCACTGTTTCTGTATGTGGCCATACGAAAGGCTCATGAACAAACAATTACAGACAGAAGCCTCTGCATTTCCAATTCCCATTCCCCGTAGTCTGTGAATGTGTCACACCAGCACTGCGGCGTGCTGGCAGGAGCACGCAGTCTCCCAAGTAAATGTGAAGGGTTAAATTCCTACTGAAGATGGTGGGCTTTTCAATGTGCTGGGGACCTACTGGTACCTCTCCGTTATCATTGTACCCCTTCTTCAGTAACAATAAGACAGCTATTGAAAGGAAACAACACCCTCTTTGTCAACATGACTTTGCTGTTAGAATGGTTTTCATAGCTTAAAAAACGCTGGGCAAAATTGATCTCAGAGGAGGATATCATCCCTGTCCAGCCGGCGCGGATAGATTACCATCAGCTTTCAAAAGCAGCAGTGTATCTTTTCCAGCCCTGTGAGCCAAGCAGATGGATGCCTGGATGGACGGTGTGGGGGTAGCCATAGTAACCATCATCCCGTGAAGCTCCCGCTCACATCTCTCTTTCTATCACAGCTGGGGAGAAAAGCCAACAGCCCGCCGCCGGGGTGCAGATATCCGCTCAGACCTTCGCCTCTCAGCTCCAGCTGGGGTTTCCATTCCTCCTCAGCAATTTTCTAACCTCACCTTGCTTGTCTAGGCTTTATGCATTGTGAGCAAAATTCAGTCCCGCGGGATGATCCATCGAGCAAGCGGCTTCCCAGATGCTGCAGCCCATGTCATGGGTAGATGTGACCTGGCTGCTCTCTTCCCCTGCCCAGAGCAGGAGGCCCCTCAGCCTCCCCCGAGCCAGACAAACACGTCCATCTCACTTGAACTCACCTAGAGCACTGCATGGCATGGGAAGAGACATCAGGGTTGACCCAGTGCCCAGCCTGCGTGCAGCCCAGCAGCTAATGTTCATCAGGAAGCACAGGGCTACAAGCAGCTTTGTGCAGTACCCGTCCCCGTGCGAGCTGGCTGGAAGGTGCTCTCATGCAGACACCACCATGGCTTTTCAGAGGGGATAACAGCCCAGGGTGCTGCCGCCTGAAAGGCAGCTGCTAGGCTTGGATGCGGGAGAGGGCTGCTCTGCCAATGCCTGGTGATGTTATCCACCCTCATCTTTCACTTAAGGTTTTATCATCATTTCCATCAAGGGCAAAAGTCTCTTCTCAAAGCAAAATTTAGTGGCACCTGAGGCAACTCCTCTAACTACCCTGGATGCACTTAGAAAGGTACTATAAATTTTAAAACGTGCCTGCTGAAAAGCAAATATAAACACTTGCATGAAGTTGGGCAATCAAAGCCTGCACCTGTTTCAGAACCGCAGAATAGTTGAGACTGGAAGTGGCCTCTGGAGATTGTCTAGTCCCATCCCCTCATCACTGTCCTTTTATGTAGCCTGTACTTCTTCAATTTGTCTGTGAAGATATTATGGGAGACAGTGTTGAAAGCCTTGCTAAAGCCACGATAAACAACGTGCTGCTCTCTGCTCATCCACTGAGCCTATCAGTTCACTGTAGAAGGCTACTGGGATGGTCAGGCATGATCTTCCCTTCACAAATCTATGTTCACAACTCCCAATCACTTTCTTGTCCTCCATACATCTGCCAATGATTCCCAGAAGGATTTGCTCCATCGCTTTCCCAGGGATGAAGACAAGGCTGACCGGCCTGTAGTTCCCAGCATCTTCCTTCATTCCCTTCTTGAAGAAGAAGGGACATTTACCTTCTTCCAGCCCTCATAAATCTCCCCCAATTGCCATGATCATTCAAAGATGATTGAGAGTGGCCTCACAATGACATTGACAGCTCTCTCAGCACTAATAGCTGAATCCCGTCAAGTCCCATGTACATGTGCGTCCAGTTGTTTTAAATGTTCCCTAAATCTATCCGCCTCCAACAAGGGTAAGTCCTTGCTCCTGACTTTCCCCCTGATCTCAGGGACCTGGAATTCCTGAAGGCAATTCTGTGAAGATGAAGTGAATGAAAGCATGAAGACTTGTGAGTGTCTGCAGCCTCATACTGCAAACTTGCTTGAATCGACATGCGTTTGTTTGAAGAAGCTCTGAAAACCAGACCTAAGTCATAATCATATTAAACGATTGCCAGCTACTGCTGGTGACCTGGTCTACCTTTAGGAGCTTAATTTGCACAGCAGTCACCTGGAGTCAGTCAGTATTGCTCTCTGCACCTCCACCCTCCAAACAGTTCTTGGTCCTCAGCCAAAACAAAATGAAAACACTTCCAATTCAGTTTTGCGAACTGCGAGAACTTGTTAATTTTAAAGCTCGATGACAATGGGCAGATTAGGTCAAACAGCGTGTTTTGAACAGCCTAAGCCAAGTGTTCCCAGCACACAACTTCAAATGCCATTGACTTGATTAGCATACACTGCAAGAGCAGCCATAAATTACTGAATGTATTAAGGTGGTCAACCCCTTCCTTCTCACCCTTGTGAAGATCTGGAAGTGGCTAAAACGTGCCAGGTTTACGAGTGGGAAGAGAGCAGGTAAAGGCAGTTGGAAACCATCCATCATCACCTCGCAGAGCGGCGGGCACCCCATCCGAGGGGAAGGGCAGGGGGCTGCAGAGCCCCGATCCCCATCAATGCCACAGTTGCTTGCAGCCCTCCTGCTGCCAGCACATGCACCCCAGTGCATGCTGCCCCCCACAGACTTACAATTAAATAAACAGCTAAATGTTTTGTGTACTTACTTTGCAAGGCGTACATCTGAAATCAAGTCAGTTCTCCTCACATTAGTGGAATGGGGTTTTTTTGCCCTACTCTCCATTTCTCCTCTCTCCTCTTCACCTGGGTCTTGCAAAATTATATTTGTAAAGCACAGAGGTATTAAGCAAGGAGCACTGCGGGGAGGGGAAAAAGAAAGCTTACAAAGAAATGAATAATTCTGTATTCATAGCAGGGCCTGAATAATGTCCCTAGAACCACACACTGCGAAAGGAGGAGAAAACCAAATATTGAACAGCTGCTCATTAGAAAAGCACCAGCCATCCTGAGTCCTGAAAGACACAGGAGTCCTGTGGGGGGAAAACACTGCGTGACCGTGTAATTAAAGGCTCTATCAGAGTCTCCCAGGGGGCTGCAGCAAGGCTACCCAGGCTCTGCAAACCTGGCACTCTTAAAACACAACTGCTTGTCATTTTCTGGGGTCAAAAAACAGGAATCCAGCCCCGCCCCTGCCCAAGCCAGAAATTCTGCTGTGCGTGGTTCCAGGGACACCTTCCAGGGGGGAGTCGAGAGTTCAAATGAAGGGACCTCTGCCACTTGAGCTGACAGGAGAGCTGGCAGCAGTGTGTTCAACATCCTCTCGCTTGTACGCAGAGCTGGGGTGAGACGCTTTGTGCTGGCACATATCTGTGTTCCTCCAGCGTTTGCCAGCAGTAAAAGGACCCTGAAGTGCCAGACACTGGTGTGGCTCCATGGGTACGTTGGTGAGGCCAGTGATGGGTCTCCGTGTGTTTTACCTGCACAAGTATACAGTTCTGCCAGGATGTTTTAACACAGCCAAAATCATACATTCCTCTCTGGCTCTGTTCTTGAAAACAGTGGAACTACTTTGGCAGCGATTTAAAAATGAAAAATCAGCTTCAGACAGACACTCAACATGAAAAATTTCATGTCTGATGGGTATATCTGGCACAGCCATCAGCAGTTTACAACAGAAGTTCGTAACAGAAGCATTGAGCAAATACATCACCAGCCCTGCCCTAAAATACTAGTGTTCAGATTGACAAGCAGTGATTTTACTGTTGTTTTTGCGGAATACAGGTGCTTACAGGGCATGACTGATCTCCACATGTGTTGGAGAAGGAAGAGCAATTGCTGATGGACTGTAATCACTCCTCAAGCTTTCCGCAGAGAAACACCAGAAAAGAAGGTATTTTTGTAGCCTACTGTGATATAAGAATACCACAAACGTGGACCAGCAGAACTGACTCTCTGAGCCTGTAGTTATCCCACATCAATTTTGACTCAGATTAATGGAAAATTAGCTTTAAAAGCTAATAAAGACAAAATGCAAAAAGACCCCCTGGAAATTTGCTAGGATTTTAAAAAGCCATGAAGCTTCTGCTGCTATTTTCTGTGTTTAGTTTTACTCCTTGAAGCTCTGCTCTGCACTTTTCAAGCTGTACGAACCATTGACACTTCTGTCATACCTAATCCTGTCTTCTGTGGCTTCCACGGTAGCTTTTCGCCTACGGTGCATACTGGGGAAGATGCAAAGCCACCTTTCTGCAGAAATGAGTAGCAGGAAAATTGTTCTTTGGAAATTCCCCCTCTCCAACATGTGAGATTTATTTCCTGCTTCCCCAGCCCCCACCCCGAGGAGGCACCCTGATGGCCCCCGATGGCTCCAGAGCAGCCAGTTCTTGCCATAGCACTGTACTCATCTCGCCTCCAGACATTTCCAATCTCCTCCCGCCTGTCTCAGCATGGTTATCCGCTCTCAGCCAAAGCCTTGTCTTCTGCAGCTCTCCTCTGAGTCACCCTCGCAGCTCGGGTGCCTTTTGTGGAAGGCAACAAATTTCCTGCAGAGATTTCTGGGTTGGTTGGGGTTTTTTTTCCTTCCTTTTGCCTTCTCCCTTCCCCTTTGTTTCCTTTATCAGCGTGAGCTACGAACCTGCAGAGATGTTCTGCACCTACGGATTTCCTATGTGACTAGCTTTAATGTAAGGGAGTAAATACTGCAGCTCTGTCTATTAGTATGAATAAATAGAAGTGTGTATATATATATATCTATGCACTAATATAATTATATGTGTATATATACAGAGAGAGTAATATAAGTAGACATAATTACAAGCACGTAAATACAATGGAACAGCATGAATCTAGTGCAAAATTTCTTTTAAAAAAAATATTAGGCTTGTAGACTTCACTAATGCATCCAGAAAAACAGCCAAAATGCTCATTTTAATATCAAAGTAAAAAAACCACAGACTTCCTGTCTGGTTCAAATAACTGTGCGAAACAGAGTTTCCCTGAGATAAGGTTATTTGCTTTTGGAAACAAAAGCCTGTGTTTGCCTTGAACATGAGTGCCGATGCTGTCTCCTGGGCAGCTGATGCCACAGCCCCGGCGGAAGCAGATGGCAGCCGGCGCTCCCCGGCACTGCTTTGATCTGCGCCGACTGGTCCCACCGAAATCGCTCTGCACTGGAGGCCTTCGCTTCTGCATGGAGTGAGGAAATTCTCAGATCCCACCCAGGACCAGGACACGTTCACAACTCCACCTGCACCTCCCAAGAGCCAGGCGTCTGTCTTCACCGGGGTGCAGGGGGATACATTAGCAGACCAAAGTGGTGGGGGGATGCGCTGCCGGGGTAAGACCCTTCCAGAGAGACAAGTTGGCTTCATAGGCACCTTGCAAATACTGGGTGCTGCCACTTCTGCATCAATGCACAGTTTACCTTCGCCATGCAATAAACAGGTGAGATCCAGCTCCAGGAGAGTTACCTAACTAAGGCAGCACTAGCCATGCTAAAGAGACAGTGTCTATCTCAGGAACAGGCTCCAGTGGGCCAGGGTGCCCGCTAGTTTGCATCAGTTCAGTTGAAAGAGTCATGAGGCTGCTGTATTTACATCATGTGAGAGTCAGATGCAATAATTAGCAGTAAGCCTTCAACGAAAAGAAACAAAAAAAAAAAAGAAAATTATCTGCGTCCAGGTCTTGAATAAATTACTTCTCAGCATGTATACCTGTGGGAAATAAATGTGCTCTGGAGTTTTTTCTAGAGTCCTCAAGAAAGAGAATATCCATGTTACAGTACAAAATAAAACAAACCATCATTATCAAACTCTAACTTTTGGGGCCCAAACTCCAAGCTGTGTAATCCTTTCAAAAGTGCAAGAGAACTCGAGCTGCCCACTGCCTCACAGGCTTTTATGCCTGTATTTTTTTTCCCCTTAAGAAATGCATGAGGAATAGATCAAGAAAGGGAATATACAAAGACATCTCTCCTTCAAACTAAACACTAGTCCCAGACTTGCAGGTGGTGTTGGCCTCGTTTCATTGTTATTGCTGCTTTGTACCACCAAGGCAGCTGGATGCAGAGTTAGGTGGGTGTATTAATTACCCTTTAAATAAAAAGCACACTCACATTTGCCTGGAACATCTTGCTCCAGTCTCATGTTTGGGCCCCTTTGAGGTGTAAGCTGGTTTCCAGAGGGTTGTATCTACTCGTATCAGGGTTCTGTTTTGTTCTTCAGAGAAGAAGAAGGTGCAGTTATGAACTGTGAGTATTAAAAAGACAGAGACATTGCCAGGCTGCTGCCCTGGGAAAGGGCCAGGAGGGAAAATCCAACCAACTAGCAGTTGCTGACATGCCTTTCCCTCGATCCCTGTATGTATACTGACTCCTTGTGAGCACAAGTATGGCAGTATTTAAGAGACTTACCATCTCACCTCCACCGCACTGTGCCTGCACACCCCTCATACACTGGATAAAATGGCAAGTCCAGGACAGGGAGGACTCAATGGCCACCCGTGTCACCATCTTCACATCTTTTTGGGAAAAAGAGAGGTTTTCTGTGAATTGCAGTTGTATTTGACTGTTTGTAACTAATAACCTCCCTCAATCTCCCCTTTCTTGCCTTAGAAAAAAAAAAAGCAAACCACCACCATTTTCAACCCAGCCACAAACACTAACTTAGCCTATTTCTATCACCTGTTTCTCAGGTGAGAACACAAATTTGGGTTATCTGTCCATCACTGAATTTAACTGCAGTGCTTGTTAGCCCAAAGCCTGGCCCTGTTGCACTGCCCAGCAGAATTCCCACTGACTTCAAACGGGTCCCAGCTCTGGCACAGTGACTCCTGCGGGCTTGGCACCAGGCTTTAAATCACTGTACAAAGTCATTCGAGAAGCTGTCGGCAGTCAGAAATGAGTCATTAGTATGCTGCCAACACAGTATTCAGTGACAAAACCCAGCTGCCACTGTAGTCAAGAATGCAGTTTCTTTAGCACTACTGTAAGACTTATTAGCATAGAAATCAAGTGTATGTATGTAATTGAATTTCTTTGTCGCATCCTAGTATGAGATTTTCCATCAATCCTGATTGTTACTAAATTTGAACTAACAGCCCATATTTGCACTTAAGCAACATCTGAAAGAGGACTACACAAAGAAAGACTTTCCTAAGTCAACACATCATAGAAAACAGCAGCTGCGCAAAGGCAGAGGCAAGCAATATTTCATTTTCCTCCCCATAGCACCCTATCTTCTGGCAGCTCTGCTTTAAAACTCTGTTCTACTGGCAGCCTGGCGTTTTCTTTCCGATATAAAGAGCTGCGACGCAAGCCGTGTGAGAGCAGGGGCTGTCCCCAGCAGGAGAGTCTGTCTGTCAGGATGTTGCGGTGCCGGTTACTGTTGATTAGGAAGTGAGAAAATACCGTAGGTACAGTTCATTTTAGGCCACTGATTAAACTCAAGTCCTGGAAAAGAAAGAAGTAACAAAGCCAAGAGGGGAATACCAAAAGGGTTTCGGAGCATCATTTCAGGATTAACTTCGCTGAGGTAGGAATGACTAAGATGAGTCTCAGAAACAGAGACACGAGGGTCCTCTCTGTGGGTTTGGGATGTGCTGGGGGTGGGTGAGGACTGACTAACCTAGCCTGGACTGAGAAGGCAGCCACCATTGCTGTGGCTGCCTTTCTAGTGGGGATTTCTCAAGGGAATGTATTAAGCCAGATGAACCTCATAGCCATATTTTCCTATATTTTCCAAGCATCACTGTGGTCAAAACCACAGACACTTGACAAGGTGGAAAAAGATGGTGAGCAAGGGAATTAAATATCCCTTCCCTGTACAGATGGTCATTGCAGACCTTGATTGGGTTGTGTTGCTAATGTCTGCACTGTGAACACGACCCTGCAGCTCTGCTACTAAAACAACGCTTCACCAAGCTTCACTTCATTGTCCAAGCAATCTACAAAGCCATCAGCTCTTACCCATGAAGTCAAGGAACCAAGTCTCGTAATCCCCAGGCAGTCATTCACCAGAGAGGGGCAGGAGCCAGGGTTCAAGATGGATCCAAGGATCCAGGGTACAGAGTGACCCTGCAAAATTTCACATTTCAATCTATTGCAAGATCCTGAGATGAACCGGTTTCCCCTAGCTGGCCACAGAGTTTCAGGAAATATGACTGTTACTCCTACAGCACTCAAGAATTTTGCAAAGCAGGATTTTGCTCCTGGATTATTTTTTTTATAGTGGTAACTGCAACTAAATAGAGGAAATGGGGGCAGAATAACTGCTAGTGTTGGATGCTCTGTAAGTAGCATATCATAGTCAGGTTTTTCCCTGTACCTCACAATGCCATGTGATACCGTTATTATGAAACGGATATCATCACCCACTGCTGGGAGTGGGCAGACACAGAGTTCACTTCAGATTCCAAAAGTTCCCACTGAATTTTTTCTTCTTCAAGCAAAAACCCCAAGATCAGGACTTTTCTGAATCAGTTGGAAAGAGTGAGAGAGCTCCTTCCTCCCCTGCCACAACGCAACAGTACAATGGAAACCAAGAAACATCCAGGAGCAGCTAATTGCCACCATGAGCCATGGCCCCTAGCCTCAGCTTCCACCGTGCAACCCTGGGATGAGGGCAGGCTGGACTTTCCCTTTGGGGAATCATGGGGAAGGGAGGGAGTGGGTAGGCCGTGCGTGGGTGGCATCAGCTTTTCACTGGAAATTCCATCCATTTCACTACCTTGGTCAAATCCTGTAACTGTGTCTCCCTTTGGGCTGCTATAAAACTGACTTTTGTTCCAGGCTTGATTTATTATTAGTTCGTCTTTTACTTCTCCTGGGTTTTCTTTTGCTACCTTGATTTCAGTTATTGTAAGCTCGGTCCCTTTTCAATTTTACGTAAAATCTCATGTGTATGAGGTAACAAGTTAGGAAAACGCAAGGATTTCAGAGGAAGGAACTCCTGATCTGATGGTTACTGCAGGCCACTACCAGGCAGGGCTGGGAGACCTCCCACGCTACCCTGTGGCTTCTTTTGCCTTCCTGGCTCGACAACGCCAGGCATCTACCAGCCAACCCTCTGCAAAGCAGGGTGAATCAAGCAATGCTTTTCGGAGGCACGAACTAACTTCAGTTTGCGTTTGCAGAGTGCCCTACAGCGACTCTGCAACGAGGCCTTGCCAGGCCTTTCTGCAGGAGCGTGATCCTAGCTCTGTCCCTGTGGTTTTGACAGTAAGTGATATAAATTGGGGTACCTCTGATGTCAGCATTGCATTTGTCAGATCCTGTTGCAGATACTAATTATCCCTAGGGACATGTGAGTGCATTTGGTCCAGCAAAACACTTAGCATTAGCTGATATCACTGTCAGTCTGTCTCTCTTGGGGACTTTTTTCTTTTTTGGCTACTTTGCTAATTTAGTAAATATTTAGAAATCCATGTTCCTATAAAACTGCAACACTGGATACCATTCCCTTTTGTTCAAAATTGTTTACAGAAATAGACACAATTATATTAAGATTCCTATTTAATACTCACTGAGTTAAAGGCAAGAGACACTAAGTAAAAAATGGGTGGGGAGAAAAGAGGGAATTTGTTACAGCAAAGTTCAACGGTGCCTTGAAGCCCTCGTAGCTGAAGCTCTAAAAGAAAAACTGTTTCTAAACAGAAAAGAGTTCAAAAATAAGACAGTGAAAAATGAATGACAAAGACAGAATATCAAATGCTAATCTTCAAAAGGTGACAGATAAATGGGACGAGGTTGCCTCTAGCACACAGTCGTGCTTGGAAAATGTCTGTTGGGACACATCTCTTGGGGAGAGGATGCCTTATGCCCAAGCACGTGCTTCTGCTGACCCCGGGCCCCCAGACTGCCCACTGCTGCTCCCCCTAGCACCCTGTCATGCCCTATGGTCCTTCCCCTACTGGCACGGGGCTGATGCCCCTGCCCAAAGTGTTCGTATCCGAGGGTGTCAGCAAACTGCTGGAGCAGTCACCCAGCGGGGCAGAGGTCTCCAAACCAGAGCAAATACAGCTGTTCAACACCAGACAGCCTGGTTGCGAAGTCCCAATGTTTTCAAGAGCAAACTCACAATTCCCACAAACCTTTAGCAGGCCTGAAGATTGAAGAGAGGCAAGTATACAACTCAGAATGTCAGCAAGGAACCGTGGTGCCCTTGAGGAAACAAAAGGCACCTTTTGACAATGGGGACACTGGGCTTATCTTCAGACGACCTAGCCCAGGGACTTCCCAATGGCAACAGTTGCATGGCTTTTTCTCCCCTCTCCCAGGAAAGCTTCCCAATCCCTGCTGCTGTGGCCACGCTGCAAGCAGCATCTATGGTGGATGGTTAAAAATCAGTTCAGGTGTGTCTGTAGGAGCCCAGTGAACGATCCTGGAGCAGCGATGCTCTCACCAACTGCAGCTCTCACCACCTTCCTTTCTTTATTAAAAAAATACATTGCTATTTAGCCGACCTCTGGAACTAGCTGAAGCAAATTAGGGGTAGGGGACGATACAGAAACAGTCCTGCTTGGTGGGATCCAGTTAGGACAGCTTGCCCGGCACAGACGTAATATGTTGAGACAGCAAGAATTCGTGCTGCTTTAGACAGCAGACAGGTTTGTGCGCTCCAGCATGGAGAGGCAGCTCCAATTATTCAGCCAGCCCACAGGCAGGCAGTTCCACCCTCAAGTGTCCAGGCAGAGGTCAGTAACCATACACCCTGAAATTACTTTAATTATGGGACAATCACTTTCCAGTGTATTGAATAACCACCTATTTTAGACAGGACCAACCCCAGGGACTCAGCTCCACTTTAAAAGGAAAGCTAATCAGCGTGGTTTACAAAGCACACACATGGCTTCTTTGAGCCTGCTTATCAAGGTGGTTCTTTATAGGAACTTAATTTACCCTTTCACAATGCGGGTCAAATCACGAGGCTCTCAATGGAGAGACTTCCTCACAGACGAGGGACTGGGGAGGCAGTCTTCTTGCTGACTTCGATAAAGATGCAAAGCAGAGAGTTAGAGTATTAAGTAAGTCCCCCTTTCACCTGCCACCGCAACCAGGCAGGGCAGAACAAAGAGGTGGCTTCAAAGGGCTGGAGGCACAGTGCTGCTGTGCAGGCTACCACCACGTCCCTAATACAAGTGGTCCCAGGGAACCCCCAGTACAAAGCCACTGCCCATCTCTGAAGGAATAAGGAATAATTATCCTCTCTTCTGTCAAGAGAGTGAGACAACTATGGGATCTGGCACTCTGCGGATGCATTTTTGCATGCTGAAGTTAGTCCTGAGCACTGCTGAGGAGTCTGTTCTTCTTTCATGCTGCAAAAATCTCACGACATAAAAGGAGCCCTCCTGGTTAACAACACACTCCCCCCCGTATGCTTCTGCCCCTTAACATTTCCCATCTGGTTTCAAATCCTGCATTCTTCATGTCTTGAAAAATACAGTTTAGTAAGATTCAAACTCTCACACCCCAGCAGGCTAAGTGTCTCCTTTGCAGGAGTAGGAGGGGGCAGAAAGAGGGCATGCCAGGATGTGTTGCACGTCTTTAGCTCCTCTGACACATGAAGATAAAACATGACAGACCCCTGGCTCATGACACCAGACTCCTGACCCCACACACTATATCTGAAAGGAGCAGTAGGCATCCTGTGATCAACAATGTAATTTATGTGAACCCCAATACACCATCTCAATGTACATCACCATGTGTGCATCAAAATAACATGGAGAGTTGAAATGCATTAGGACAGCGTCTGTACCTGAATCTGCTGATTCAACTCTCAAAGCTGCATTAAGCAGCTGTAGTCTTCGAGCCCTGCAGATGTCTATTTTAATCATCTGTCTTAAAATATCAGCTGGTTTTATGCCCTATTCTGAAGCTTACCATCCCTCACAGAGGCTGAGTTGTTTTCTCTAAGCACTGCCATCCAATCAAAATTGGAAACAGGCAGGAAAGAGAGAAAATGAGAACAAGTTACTTTTGTTCGTACTTATTCGCACACATCTTGCACGTCTTGTGACTGAAACACCTTGGGAGGGCGTAGCTGCAGAACCTGAGCCTGCCATCCGGATGAGACTAGCAGGATGCTTTTATTTGAGATCTGAAACATGGCCAGCTAAGGCATCAACCTCATAAAAACCAGAGATTTGAGTCAGCAGGCATGTCCCTTCTCCAAGCTTTTCTCCTTATCTTCTGTCTTGCTGGCTAAGAAACATGCCCCTGTACAGCACAGAAGCTGTAAAACAAGGTCGAGAGCCCTTCCTAAGCCATACTTGCAGCATCAGCTCACCAATTTTTCCACTGCCCGTTCAGTTTATTATATATTACCTGTACTGTTCAACATCTTTGTTGGTGACATGGACAGTGGGGTTGAGTGCACCCTCAGCAAGTTTGCCGATGATACCAAGCTGTTTGGTGAGGTAGACACGCTGGAGGGGAGGGATGCCATCCAGAGGGACCTGGACAGGCTGGAGAGGTGGGCCCAAGCCAACCTCATGCAGTTCAACAAGGCCAAG
>VUYV01000313.1:901070-911316 GCA_008711295.1 Anarhynchus alexandrinus
ACTTTGAGGGTGGTAAGGCACTGGAACGGTTTGCCCAGAGAAGTTGTTGAGGCCCCATCCCTGGAGGTGTTCAAGGCCAGGCTGGAAGTGGCCTTGGGCAACCTGGTCTAGTGGGAGGTGTCCCTCCCTATGGCAGGGAGGTTGGACTAGATGATCTTCAAGGTCCCTTCCAAGCTAAACCATTCTATGATTCTATGGTTATCAAAAGCTAACCAAAGAATTTTTTTCCCCAGTAATATCTTTCCTCTCTTGAAGGCTTTCCTCCATTTCTCTATTGTGCCGCCCCACACTCTGACCTTCCAAGGCATGCTGGAAGCTATCCCCAAAGTACCTGCAATTTGTTTAGACACAGAGCCTAAGATCACCTGTAATCTTGTTAATTATGATAATTACAGGCATTAAGGACATATTATAGAGTTCGCTGTTAATAGGAGCTTCCACGGACTCTTGCAGCCAAAACAGCCAAGGGCTCCGTACACAGCTCTTCGTGACTCCCAAAGGAGGACGAGCATGAAGCATGCGATCTCGTGGCCCTGCCCTGCACTCTCAACCACGGAGCTTTGCTCATCCACGGCCCGTGTCTGTTACTCATCATTACGAAGCCAAGGACTTTAGCAGGTCTCCTTCTCGTGGGTATGATAAGAAAGCAACACCCAGCAGAGAAAATTGAAGAAAAATATTTTTAACTCTTCACTTGTTCTTGGACCTCCCCCACAGCCTAGCTAAACTAATTAAGCTGAAATATTTAAGCATTTCACACTTGCATTACAGAGCTTTTCTGCTTTAAACAAATGGGTGAACGTTGGAGGAGTAAGACTTGCGTTTTGCCTCGCAAGATGACTGCTCACAGTCCCTGGTTTGAAGGAACCTGAGACGTTTGGCTCAGACAGGCAGCAGCATGCTCGCTTTCCCTCCAGTGACTCACTCAACAACTCCTCAAGGAAAAATTACTGCTACTGGAACAGCACAAACAGCCTCCTGGGCGCTGTTACGATCAGCTGTGTGGAGAGGGGCTCATATGAAGAGGTGAAAATGATGCCTGGGAGGGTGGGCAGCTGGAGGTGGGAGAGGTGGGAATGGCCCATGGGCTGGCGGTTCGAACCACCAGAGAAGCTGCTCTTTGGCCTCTGCCATGAGCCGGCTTCACACTCGCCCTGGCCACAGCCGATGCCTATCTTTCATACTGCAAGAGCGGGCCAGGTGGCTTCCAACCCTCGTACCAGGGTCTGCCTGAGGGAGGCCGTCAGCCTCGCTCCCCAGGGCCGCGACTGCAGGTTGAGGCCAGGTGAATCATCTGCTCGACTCACCGCGATCCTCCTTACTACGCTTACACCCTTCAGGCTGAGGTTTTGGCTCTTCCTCTGGTTAGCCAGGCCTTCCAAAGGGCAAGCCAGCCCTTCACAAGGCACTCATGTTTAGATGGATGGGAGGAGGCTTGCCCTCTGGAGACAGCAGCCTCTCCTTGCAGCAAAACAGCTCGAGTGAGTTATGGTTTCTCGTGCGGTGGCATGCAAAATTGTCAGGCTCTTGGCATGTGAGCGACTGTCCATATATCTCAGAGAGACAACTTACAAACAGATTCTGAGGGACTTTATGCTAATAAAGCTCTGCTTTTCCTGCTGTTAGTTCAGAAATCTTTATTTTAGCTGTTGTTTTCAGTTTTCAAAGCCTGCTTTGTCAGTGAAAACCCCTGTTCTCCTAACTGTGGCATGGAAAACACTGCTGACAATTATTCTGCAGTTACAACACATCACGTTAGGTGGTCCTATCTCAGTGCAGGAGACAGCTGATGGGTGGGGAGGGGAAACTGATATAGCCTAACCATGAGGTCTCGCTGCCTGCCTGGGAAATAAAGGACACCGAAATATAACTGCGTGGGAAGGACTTCCAAGAAGAATTTGTCCCAAACCATTTCTGGAAACAGATGATAACATTATTTACCCAAATACAGGAAGCTCGAGATTGCAATGAATGACGAAATGCAAGAACTAAGGGTGAGGGGGAGAAATATGTCCTTCCCCCTCCCCCTTCCCAAAAGATAGAGACAACCCCCCCTCCTCCCCCAGTAAGCCCCTGGTTATTAGGCTGTGCACTCATGAGCTGATACATCCCTCTGTGATTGTGCATGTGCGTCTCACACCCACACACTCCTGCCCGGCCCCCTTTGGATCCTAATGCCGGGGGCTCTTTCCAAAGCAAGGCACGGTATCCCGCGGAGAAGAGTCCAGCTGTTGGGATCCTTCCCAGAAACCAAACACTGCAGCATTCAACCCTTTCTGGCCTTTCAGTAGTTAAACTGGGGATACCCAGAAACCTGAAAGCAACGCAACCCCCTCCAACAGGAAGGGCTGGGAAGTGGTGGGGTGTGCTTCAAAGCCTTCGCATTTATTTATTTATTTGTGTTCATGTTTATGTAAATTTTGCATAAATCTGGATTGAACTTTGGGAGCCCGAGCTCTCGAATACAGAATCCAGCTGTTTGAAATCATGAGGAATGTACATTCCCACCAGCAGCATAAATCCAAAATATAAAAAGGCAAACAGCCCAGCTAGCCGAAGGAGGGGCCGAGGGGGGATTAGCTCTCACAGAACGACATCCTATCTCCTTGTGTATTTATTTTTTTTTCAATGTTGCTGCCTGCTCTGTAGTTAAAAAAAAAAAAAAAAACAACAACGGTGGTTATTTTGGAATACACAGAGATGTGAAGTGTTCCTCAGCATCTGCTCATAGCGGTTCTCAGCCATGGCCTCTGCTGCACTCTAACCAAGCGAAAGCAGCACAGAGCCAAGGTGTTTTTTTATGGTGACGGCCTGACTGGTCTGGATTCAGCAGCGTTTTGTTTATCTCAGCAGTGCCAATCAGCCCAGCCACTGGAAGACCAGAGGGTTCCTCCTCATCACTGGCCATGTCTCAATGTCCCCAAGGCCAGCTCAGCTCTTCTGGGACTTAGGAAAGCTGCAGACCACAATCACTTTGATCTTGGTTTCATGGTGCAGTGACAGCTTTCCCGGTCTGGTTGTGGGATGCCAAGCAACAAGTCAATACAAACTATTTTGATTTGCCTGTCCTCAAAACAATTCAGCTTATTAACTTTGTTTTAAGGAGCTTTACATTAGCTGTAGTCCCCTCTGCTGCCATCAAGCCACATCCTCAACATATGCTCCACATCGTGCACTTTGTAAAAACTAACAGCAGTGTCAGCACACACACATGCACACGTCTGAGCTGAACACGCTCCTACGACGGGGCTCCTACTCCAGTGCTGAGCAGCTGCTCTGCTGGTGACTCCTGAGGCTCAGGCTGCCACCCATCGACTTTAGGGTAAGTTAGAGGCATGGAGACATATATAGGATCTCTGCAGAAGACATTGAAGTGCCTGCTATAGAGATCAGCCCTCCCGTCCCAGCTATTACTTTGTAAAAAGGGGAGAAGTTAACCTTACGAGCCTTTATTTAAGCCCTAAATAAATTATGGGCTTTTCAACAATGTTCTTTTAGTGAAATCTGTGAACATTGTGGTTATTACTATAATAAAGATTGTAATAAAGATTTTGGCAATTTGCTTTGACACCTAAATGTGGCATCGGGATTATAATGCAAAAATCTCAGCTCAAGTGGGAAAAAATGTTAATGCATCCTTAGGGCAAGCATATACCTTGCCTTACACTCTAAATGAGCTATGCAGTAAGTGCAAATACATGGGTTAGAAGGTCTCCATTTTCTACAGATAGGCATTTCTATACACACACAAAAATGCATTGGCAGAAAGGAATAAGCAAGGGTGAAGCCGGCAATCCAAAGGTTAATTATTATCATTAAGAAAAAAATCCCACTTCAGGCACATCAGCTTTAAAGCTAGCTGGAAGTGGCCCTCTAAGAGGTGGAAGCAGCGGACAGCCATAAATAGAAGCTCTTCAGCCTATGATATAATAAGTGTGATGAGATACAAAGTCTGTGATAAAATTTCACTGTAAAAGCGCCTTACGAAACAAGAGAAGGGGCAAATCAGTTCAATGAACTCTGAGAGCCCCTAAACCAACAGGATCTCTCACTGATGCCTGCGTTCTAGGGCTGTGACCAGTAAGCTGGACCGATTTATACCAGGACTCCAGTCAGCAGTAACGGGTGAGCCCTTGTTCCTGCAACATTGGGACCCTGGCTTTGCCGCTACAGAAAAGTCCCTGAAGCACGTACAAACCCTCTGCAGCTTGAGAGCTGATGACATCCACCTGCCTCACACAGTTTTCTCTCCTCCTGTTTTCCAGGCAGGAGCTGAAAGGGAACGAAGCTCCCCCAAAGCTCCCCTGGTGGCTCTTCGTCCTTTCAGAGTTCAACAGCATCTTTCCTAGTCCTCGAGCTGGTCTTTGCTAGCCCTTGTTAAGCAAATAGCTGTGACTGGGCAGAGGTAGGGATAGCACTTGCTGGTGGATACACCGCAGGGACAAAGTTAAGACTTCAGATGGCATACACAATTGCCTCCTGGTGACTCTGATGCATTTCGATGTCAGACATCGCATATTAGTGTTTAGGTGACAGCTTTTTTTTACAGTAACAATGCCTGTATTACAATGAGACCCCTCCAGAGCCCACTGGTGACTGAGTGTGGATAATTAAAACAATTCAGACCCTCTTTAAGGAGACTATTTATGCATTTATTTTACCATGTCTTTTCCCAGTGAAACTGCCTTGATGACACTTTCCTTAAATGCTCCCTTGACACCTGCCACTACAGAGAATCACTAAGGAATGAATTACAGCTATGATTAACTTTCAGCTGAATAGAAAAGAAAATACTTGAACTAAAACCCATCACCTGTTTTGATACAAATTAAAAACATTGGCTTTTTCAGTAAGGCAAAGCTCCAAACATTACAGCACCTTAAATTCATGCAGATGTTATTTAATCACAGCTATCTGCTATTACTTTTTCCTCAGCTAAACAACAGTGCAGTTAGCAGAAGTCACATGAAAGGGGCTGACGTTAGATAGAGAATGTCATTAATTTTATGGTTCCAAAGAAAAGTGAGATTTCTTTTATATTTGTTCATGGCTGCGGCTGATAATTGCTTCCTGTCTTACACCTACACAAAATCCATGAATATAATTACAGCAGCGCAGCGCAGAGTTCAATCAGAAGGGAGTATTGATTTGTGTATAAATCAAAAGCTATCTTCCTCCGGTTGCATTTGCATGAAAAAAAATAATAGGACTTTTCTGAAAAAGCTGCATAATCAAGAAAGAGTAATGTATCGCAGAAAACCTCACTCATAGATTACATGGCCAGAAGGGAATAATATGATCATCTCAATGTGTCTACATATGCAAGCCACAGGATCTCCCAAATTAGTTAGGCTTTGATCTACAATGTATTTTTGAAGAAAAAAAAAGTCCACTTATTTTGGTAGATTTTTAAGTGCATCATTTCATTTATATGCACACAAATTATTACCGTGTTCTCCTGTGCAGCAGAGCCTGTTGCCTGGATGAGAAGCAGATGCTTCTGTTTTTGGGGTGCGCAGCCAGGTGACTATCACTCACCAGCAAAGACGGGGATGCCAATTAGCACTGGGGTTGCTAACAGGAGTGGGGAGGAACACCTGCAATTTTTTAGCTCCCTCATCTGCTTCCCCTGGTAAACCCTCACCAAGACTGGGATAGGCATCGTGAACTTTGCAGTAAAGGTGACACCTGAACGAGGGGATGTTTCCTTGCTTGATAGGCAGTGCGCTTTGGGGAATCCTGTCTGTAGGGCTACGGAATCAGATGTGAGAAAGCAGAGGAAAGTCTGAATTTGGCACAGCGGAACCAGATCCAAAGCCCAGAAAGGTGCATCCCTTGCACAAGCTGGTGGGTCCAGCTGGGGAGGACCCCTGTTCAACACATGGTACCTGCAGAAAAACAACAGAGTGGCTTTTTGGACCTGAAGCTAGCTGGGGAGGGGGGACGCACAAGCCTATTTTCAGCTAGATCTGCCCTGCCGAGAGCTCCCTCCTACACATCAGTCTTTATTAAAGGTTGATCTGTTCTGCACTCTCTTCATGAGTAAATGGCATCCTCCACTGTAAATGCTAACCTTGCCCCAGAGAAAAGGGTAGCGTGCTCCTCCTTCCCCATCACCCAGGCTTCATAAAGATAGCTTGCTCACCTATATAATTCTCTGCAGTTTGTCTGAAGGGACCCTTCAGGACAGAAAGACTGAACGGAGACATTTCTACAAGCTTCCTCATTATTTGAGCTGCCAGCATGGCATTCAGGAAGGATGCAGAACCGCAAGGTCTCGTCTCTGCGCAGGGCTTGCACCGGGTAGTAATGGAGAACTAGGGAGCTGCAGAGGCACATGCTGTTATGAAAGCACTTGCACAGCGCAGGTTCTGCGAGGGAAGTGGAAGAGTGTGTGTAACTGTAAGATCTTTTGAACTCGGTAGAGGTGCCACTTCTTCAGGAGGTGCAATAACATCCATGACAACCTTCCTTTTCACTCTCTCTAGCTACACCAAGCACAAAATGAGACCGCATCGGTACCTCTGCTAAACATCCATCACTGAATATTCAGCTCAAATTAACTGTTTTGGGAACACTTGCAGTGTCCTGGCTTTGCCTGGGGCTACTAGCAATTAAAGCTCATTTTTGTCAGCTGAGCAGGAATCGATCAGAACTGATGACTGCATTAATATCATTCATCACCCCTGAAGATTTCTTTATAGTAAGCCACCTAAATAATTAATATTAAAATTGATTTTGTGAAACGCTCTCAGATGTTGTAACAAATGTATAATAATGGTCTATTTATGAGGCCATGGTGTAGAAGGATTAAAACCTGATCAATTATAACATGCCTTCATTTTTGAACAGGAGACTGTTTGAAGAAACACAATCTATGCAGAGTATAATTACATGTATTAAGTTACACCACAATCCGTTCTGCCACTGACTAGTGTTTCTTAGATTAAAACACTGCTAGGAAATGGCTAACTAATTAATCAAACTGGCTTATTTCCAACAGCTTTCATTTGATCAATTGGGCCTCAGATCTATTTTTTTAGAAACAGTCAACCGAAAAGAAAAATTTACTGCAATGGAAAGAGCAGTGCTTTAAGACATCACAGTAAAGAGTGCATACGGTTGTTTTTTTTTTTCATGGCTCTAAATAATACAAGTCAGAAACTTTAAAAAATGTGTAAATATCTTATTTCCAAGTATCAAGGAAAGATGATGGATGAGGAGGACTGCCAAAGCGTACCCTACATATGTATATATATACACTAGCTATCCTGTTTGCCAAGTGCCACCCTCCACCGATAAAAGATCAGCATGAAGTACTTTAAGTCTTCTTAAGACTTAGGAAGCTGCATTGTATTAAGCACCTATGTCACTGAGCTTGGAGAAGATACACAAAGCTGTCTTGTACCTGAGGAATAGCTATAGCTATACCTATAGCTGTAGGTAATTAAGGACTTAAAGCTATGGAAAAGCCTTGTGGGATTTTTCATGAAGTTTCATTGTTAGGAAGACTCCTTCCAGACTCTCAAAAACCTTAATGTTGTTTTCCTGTGCCTAGCAAGGAAGTGCCCAGCTCTACAGATGGAGTCCACGGGCTAAGGTTAAGAGCAAATTCTTACATATACCCTAGAAGAAGAGTTTAACACCTCAAAATGGAATCCTAAGCAGACACTGTGTCGCTACCCAAGAAGACGCTAAAAGGCAAGGGATGGCTCCTGCAGCTTTCTCAGATGTAGCACCCCATAAGCCACTGAGCCAGAGTTACAACCCCCTTCTGAGGATGAACATGTCCCATGTGGCATGGAGGGCCGCATCTCCATTTTCTCTGTAAACAGAGGGCACATGAGCAGTCTTGTTGTACCCAGGGTGATCTAAAGGATGTTCAAATGACAAAGAGGCGGATAACTTAATAAAATTAGCAATTTTTCAGCAACATTTCTATGTTTCTATGACATATTTTGTCTGTTAATAAAGGAATATCTGATGAAATTAAATGTACGATCAAACAGCTAATAAAAAATGCTGCCTCAGAAAGCAACATCAAAAGATTTGGTAACCCCTAGCTATTGGCCTTGGAGATAGAATGCTTATAGAGAGGCTCTGGGGAAAACACTCCCTCCCATCCCTTCCTGTGAAGCAAGAGCACTGGGCAGACGGGGCTGGGAAGGTGATGAGGCAAGGCAGAAATTAAGTAAGAAAATAACTTGATTATGTAAAGTGAAAACCACTGTGTATAGACCATAAAGAAGACAGTCCCCTTGTGAAGACAGTCACAGACGCACAAGTCCTTTTAGGAATATACGATTTTTCTCCTACTGAATCTTAGAGGATTTAGACAGTGAGCCTAGTAAGGTGCTTTGGAAACTCACTCAATAGCATATGTGCATATTGACTCGTCTACCAGCTTGAGAAATTGGACCCTGACTGTTCACAGCATGACAGCCGAAGTTGCAAGAAGGTGACACTGTCTTCTGCGTACAGAATTAGTTAATCCCCATCTGCTGGTGTGCCTACAATTCTAGTCATCTCCTGAAAAGAGATTAAAAGCCAGGCAGATAATTAAAACACAAAATGTTTTAAAACACAAAATGTTTCACTCAGGCTAGCAGCTGAAATGATTTTTGCTGATTAGGTCGTTGTCTTCTTCTCTTTCCTAAACATTCGGTGAATTTGCTTCCTGACAGGGATGTTCACTAGACATTCATGTTTTATGAAACTCTTAAAGAATATTTATAAAAAGCAGATCTCAAATATGTCACCACCAATGTTTGCTTTATGCAGCCTACACCTTGCCAGTCAGGAGCCAACTGCATGTCACACATACTCACTGATGAAGTAGAACCCAGCTGAGAATTCCAGGGATAAAGCGAAACAACAGCAATTGAAATGGGCATAGTAAGTTTTACAGAAAGACCAATATATTCCGTAATATGAAGCTGTCCATTTGACCAGGCAATGTCACAAACCTAATCAGCAAGCAGGATCTTTAATGAATGAAGAGGTGGAGAAGTACCTAGGATGAACATAGAATCATAGAATGGTTAGAGTTGGAAGGCACTTTAAAGATCATCTAGTTCCAACCCCCCTGCCATGGGCAGGGACACCTTCCACTAGACCAGGTTACTCAAAGCCCCATCCAGCCTGGCCTTCAACACTTCCAGGGATGAGGCATTCACAACTTCCCTGGGCAGCCTGTTCCAGTGTCTCACCACCCTGAGGGTAAAGAATTTCTTCCTGATATCTAATCTAAATATACCCTCTTTCAGTTTAAAACCGTTACCCCTCGTCCATCACCGACATCAGTAAAGCCAGCTCAGGACAGTACACGCCAGACTCCCCAGCAAGACCATGGCCCAAAAATGGGCAGCTCTTCCCCCCATCTCCTCCAGGGACCAACATCAGCGGCTGTTGCACAAGGGCATGAGAAGCCTCAGTGGCTCCAAAAGAGGATCGTGCTAGTACAGCTGGGCAGGTCATGGGTCAGAGCTGGCTTGGGTCCAGCTGGCTAGGGACATGCCACTGCTGGTGCACATCCATGCAAGCACTCCATTGAGGACCTTGCCCTTTCAGGCACCTCTAAGATCAATTAGCATTTTAGCAAGGGCTTTGAAGATTACAGTTCTCAGCTGATGATCCTACAGTGGTACTGAGGTGGTTCCTGTTCGTTTGTCTGCCTAAATCCCAATTATTTGAGAAAATGTTCCTAGCAAAATTACAAGGAGTGAGCTTTATTCTTTGTGTACTTAACACATGGCTAAACTTTGCTAAAACCCCTTCCAAACTCCATAGTCCTTAAAGGCCTTGGAATTTGAATCATCATACCGACTAATTATTTAATATCTGTGGCCCAATTTGAAGTAATTATGGTAGTTTCACCTTCATTTACTTGAATTAGAGTTTATCCTGAGTACAGGCTATGTAAAATGTGAGAGACTTCCAAAGATTAACTGGGTTACAAATGATCCCTGCATAATTAATTTTTGTTCAAAAGCTTACTGAATTACACATGTATGCCCCAGAATAAATTCAATAATTTCAGAAATTTCATCTCCGTGGTAAAAGTGTCCTGACATAAGGACAGTTCACGTTCCCCAAATGCATCCATTTGTTCACAGAAGAGATCTCCAGTTACAGCCTCCCTCTGAGACCCTCCTCCAGCACAGGACAGTTAAAAATCTCTCCATTTCCTAGTGAGAAGGTTTTGCAACAAGGAAATCTGGAAAAAAAAAAAAAAAAAAGCAAAGCT
>VUYV01000313.1:911687-927021 GCA_008711295.1 Anarhynchus alexandrinus
GGCACAGTCCCACATGGAGAGGTTCAAAACGGAGATGGAGGCAGACCAGGTTACCAGCTCCTGGCAATACTGGTGCAATCTGCAGGAAGCTTAATGGACCTGTGGAAGGAGGGTGGGAATCAGAAAGCTTGTTGCCTACAAGATGGGCAACCCGGAGGCACCGCAGAAGTGGGGGTAACACGCAGGAGAGAACGTGGTGAGAGGATACAGGTGGGGTTTGTGCAGCTGTGCTCGTACCTGCTGTTATCCAGCACGCGTGAGACTCTGGGGATGCTCTGCTATCTAACCACCACTGAATGTTCTTTAGCTGTAAGCTGTGTCCTACTGAATGTTGCCTGAGGGTAGCTCTCTGCTTTCCCTTGTAACACCAATCTGCTATCCAGACAAGGAAAACAAATAAACCAAACCTTACAATTAAGCAGGTAACAGCTCCTCCAGCTTGTTTTTCAAGTGGGAAAACCAGATAAGAGATGTGTTGGGCAGCCCAGGCGGATGCTCCAGGCTGGACCGGGTTTTCCTCTCGGTGCCGCGGGGTAGGGCTTGTGCCCAGCAGTGGCAGCGTGTCCCCTGCAGGAGAGGGGCATGTCCTGGCCTCCTGACCCACGAGGGGGTGAGCCTCCAGGGCAGCCAGGTTTAGGCATTCAAACATGTGCGGAGGAGCACAAAGAAGCCCTTTATGCCACTGCAATTGCAACATTAGATTTCAGTTTTATTCCCAAACATGAGCCGAGCTCTCAGTCATAGACAGGCTTTTTAATCAGCTCTGGCAAAGATGAAAAGCCTGAGAAAGAGAGAGGCAGTGTCTGTGCAAGAAGGACTCATTTACATTAAATAATTATCCTGCAGGAGAGAAACAGCAAGGGAGTGATTTTTTAATTATAAAGAAATAATTGCAGTCTGCAGGAGTGTATAGAGTCCTATCTTTGTTCCCTGTAAGTTACCTATTTGCAGTAAAACCCACCCAAACAGTAGGTTTGAGAGGTAAGAAATATCTGTTTGCTGTTATTTTCAAAACAGAGTATCACATGAGAAGGAAGACAGGGAAATACTTCTGCGCTCCCAAAAGGCTGCTGCATTTATAATGTCTCCTCTGCACAGCAGGACATAAAATCGGTATCGCAAACATAAATGCTAAAAATACAAGGGCTGACATACAAACACATTCTGTAATAGGTTAGGAATGACTCTGTCGCTGAGCGTCTGTGTGTGTATGTGAGAGAGAGAGACAGCATTGTCGTACAAGCGTATCTGCCTGCGACACAGCCTGCTTGTGCAACCTGGTACGTGCTTTCTCTTCCTCGATATTGCTTATTTAGTAAAAAATAGAAAGGAATTGACTCCAATATTTCCCTATAGAAATGACTTTTTTTGCTGAGATAAAGAATAACGGTACCAAGTGCCCAAATAAGGAACTTTTTCTTAAATTCCAATGAATTTATGACAGGGACTGCAATCTGTGGTAAGCTTTGGGGATTCATTCCCTGGGTGGAGCTGAAGTCCTGAGCCTCCTGGCACCTAGCACAAGAGCACGTTTTTTGGGATTGTGAGCGCTCCACTGCAGGCTCTATCACTTCCACTGAGGAAAATGCCAAAACCTGGGAAATCCCTTCACACACTTCAGCTTTACACAGGGAGCTCATCGGCTGACCAGTCTGGGAGACGACCAGCAACACATATAGCATCAACGTGAAGACAGGCGGTAGGGGAGAGGGAGCTCCTGTGCTCCCTGCTGACCTGAGAAGTCCCTCTGCAACACATCCCTGGGCACAGCACGTCCCTCAGGGCCACCCACAGGGACCTGCGGGCAGAGCAGCCTGCAGCACCCTGGGGTGCCCCACTCCCCCTTGCCTGGCTCCTGTCCATGGTCTGTAAAAGTTACGAGTGGGCTATATTTCTGCTCTGAATGGGTCTGCCTCCAGCTTTCACCCACCGCACCTTACTGTGCCTTCTCTTCCTTGATTAAAGACCTGCTCGGTAATTACCTCCAGCAACGCTGGCAGCTTAAAATTTTTGAAAAAATATTATTTCACTTTGAAAAGAGAGAGGAGGGGCAGGAATGTGAGAATCCAGCAGAAGAGAGCGGCTAGAGGGAAAAGAAATGGCAGTGGTTACTGGCATTAGCATACAACAGGGAAGGGCTCCCAGATTCAGGAAAAAGGGCAAAGGAACAAGGCTGGATTTCCACCTGAGAGCTCACAGGAGCTGCTGCTTTGCACCTCAGCTTCACCCTGTCACCAAAACCAAGTGGTTTGTCAATTCACATAATCCTGACTTAATTTTTACGCTGGTAAAAAATTCTGAAATACTGGTTTCTCCCCGTAAGCGAAAACGGTCTGGGAGCTGACAGATATCGTCTCCCTGTGATGGTCAAAATGGCTGCTGCCGAGTCACAGCAAATGTAATTAGTACATAGCTTTTGGATTGCATACAATATCAGAAAATTATATAGCCAAGCTATACAAATATATTGCCTTGCAGAATAAAATGAACTACATTAATTCCTTCGTAAGACCATTTAAAATTTTTCTTGTTGGAAAATGTAAAGGGTTACAATAGCAGATATACAAATCAGACTGTAGCGTCCATCCATACAAATATCATGGGAACGTGACCACCAGGAACACCAATTTACATTTACAGCTCTAGAAATAGGATTTGGTGTCATAGACTATGTCAAGTACCCAGGACAGCATAGCAAAGGTTAATGCACATAACGCATTAAGCTAATAGGATTCAGTCAAGGATGAATATGTCTCTTTGGGCTAAGAAAGTATCGAGTCTGCCCACGTTTTCTGAATACTCTGCAGCCTGCCGAGTGTTTCTGCTATGGGCATGAATACGAAACCAGAGCAGGAGAGGAGCTGAAGCAGGGTGTATTTGAGAGAACGGGGGTGAAAAGACATCAGGGAACAAAAAAAAAATGACCAATTCTCTTCAGCTGGGAAGAACAAAAGAACAAGTTTCCTGCATAAGCCTATTTTGAACCAAATCTAGCCTTGACAGGCTGACCCCTCTGCCTCAGAAGAATATGGTCAAAAAGACATTGTTTAAGGTGAAGTGGATTTAAAACAACAAACTTATTGTTTATAAACAAGGGAGAAAAAAATACTTCCCTCAACTTTTTTATACAGATAACTCCCTCCCACTTCCACCTCACCATGGAAGTTAATAGGGAAGAATGTTCAAAGAAAAGACTGAAAATGAAAGCTGAAGAGTACAGATAAATACCGTTGATTAAATCGATTACTTTTCAACCTGAATAGATAATATTTCCACAGATTAATATAAACAGAAGGCCCACCTTAGCCAGGGCTTCTAACAGACTGTTCCTTGGCTTTGTCCCCTTCCTATAAGGAAGTGAAGGGGGAATTCACTTAAAGACAGCAGATGAGGCAGGTTCCCAAACACACAAAGTGGTCCAGAGCACAGCTGAGAGCTTCTCCTGCAAAGTCTCTGCTTCCAAGGACTGAATTGGCACTCATCCTCAAACATACACACATGACTTCTGAGGTCAGCTCCTAAGACTACAGCTTTTCAGATGTTCCAGATGCTAATATAGAATTAAGTTTCCTGTGTGGCTCGGCCAACAACTTTTTTTTATAGTAATGCATTTTATTGCAAGACTTCACCATTTTCTATTGTTCTCTAAGAATCTGAATTTGAAAAGCTGAGGGAGCTCTTCATAAGGTGTGAGATGAAATGTGGGTAAAACTTCCAGCAGCGTATGTTCATATAAGTATTAGTAGCGCCCTGTATATAGAATCATAGAGTCATAGAATGGTTAGAGTTGGAAGGGATCTTAAAGATCATTTAGTTCCAGCCCTCCTGCCATGGGCAGGGACACCTTCCACTAGACCAGGTTGCCCAAAGCTCCATCCAACCTGGCCTTGAACACTTCAAAGGATGGGGCATCTACAACTTCTCCTGGCAACCTGTTCCAGTGACTCACCACCCTCATCGTGAAAAATTTCTTCCTGATATCTAATCTAAATCTCCCCTCTTCTAGTTTAAAGCCATTACCCCTCATCCTATCGTGACATGCCCAGCTTTCTTGTAGGCTCCCTTCAGATACTGGAAGGCTGCTATAAGGTCTCCCCGGAGCTTTCTCTTCTCCAGGCTGAATATGTCTGTGTTTGTATGTGGAGGTCTAAGCTCACTATGTATTCTGATCCAACTCCTTGCTTTCACATTCTTCCTTCTGGGTGTCTGCTGTTTGTCTTGTCCACATCCCACCAGCCCACTCAGGTGTGCCTCTGTTTTCTCCTCTTTGGCTGGCAGTCTGAGCTCAGGCACTGGTAACACCCCTGTACCATCATAACAGCGATGCTGGAGCCTTTCGGGAAAGGCTTTGTCACACGCTGGCCAACACAAAGACATGTAGGATACACGGGGCAGGAAGGAACACATTTGCACCTCTGCTAGGAGATGGCTTGAATTTTCTCTACAGGCATTCCTTGAAGGTTGTGGGCTTTTCTCCCTTGATTATGGAGTTGCATCAACATACTTTGGAAGCAAGGCAAGTTTAAACGTACACGTGAATGAACATAACAATGGTGCGACACTAAATAAATCAAAGTAGCTGATATTACAAAACACTGATATGACTCGAGTCTTTCTGGCCTGCCTGCAGAATATAGATGGGTTTGTTTCTTCCACCCTTCCTCTAGCACTTTATTCCTCCAGCTGTATAAGGACTTACGGAGTTATTTGAGGAGTGAGCAAGTGGCTCAGAAACTCACATACACACGTGTGCAGGTAAAAATATGCACAATATTTTAAAAAAAAAAAAAAGAAATTCAAAGTTGGGGCATTTGGAAGTGCTGCCACCCCACTCCCTTTGTGCAGAAACCAGCCTTGGGAACGGTGCTGAGGGAGGAGCCCCCTTCCCACTCACCATGGGCTGCACACATACACACGTACACACGTGTACAGGAAGAGTGAACATAAAGAGGTCCTCTCACAGACCATGTCAAATACTACGATATTCTCAGGCATAACAGATTCATTTTTAAATGAGGCTCACAAATACTGAACGCAATGGAAACCATGCAGTATTTCCCAATGGATGGAGACCGTTTACTGTGTCGATAGTGTTCTCCTCATTGCAAAAAGGCCAGGATGAATTCAGATATGATCATAACTCTAAGCTAAACACTAACCAGTCATCAGGCTGCAATGCAGATGTAGTTATGTGATTAAATATTGGTCTAAAATGGCAGAAAACTGTTTGTCTCCAAAAGATGCTTCATACATAATCAGTGACATCTTCAAGAATGCAGGAGATGATAGCTTAAAAAATGATAGATCCAGCTTTGCAATATAGCAGCCAAATTCTAGCCACATTTTAAGGGAAGATGGAGAGATCAGAACAGAGACAAGCTATGAAATATTCAGAATACTTGGAGGGCTGGAAGCAGTAAAGCTTCCTTGTCAGCAAAAGATATTAAATCAGAAAAGCCCAGATTATGCTGCACTGAGTCTTGCCCTGGAAGTGGATCCGCAGAAATAAATAAAATGAAAGTAACAGGAATATTCAAAGGCTTCATTATTGTTCACCAGACGGATGTCAAAATCTGCTCTCAAATAAAGTAGGTTCTGTTCCTTCGCCTTACTCGTCTTATGATACTATTTGCAAAGCTATGATCAGTCACATGGGCCAGTTTTTAATTAAAACCTAAGTATTGCGCTAATATGAATACTGGTCACGACCTGAATGGCACCAAGGTCTGAAACAAGAGAAGAAATGAACTGTGGCGAGTTAGATCATCTTCCAAATAAAACCTGGGCAGAAATGCTAAACCCCCGTGGAGGCCGGGGGCAGGAGGGAGGGCACAGACGCATCGGCAGGGCAGGCGAAGTTCTTGCCACCGGGCACGGGTGAGCAGCTCTGCCTTCAAAGGCTGGCTACCGACCGGCTTCATTCAAACCCGATTTTGTAGCCACTTATGGGTGGTCGTGCACAAGTAAAACCCGGCTGAAAGACAGCAAGTAGCAGAAGATCTTTCCTGGAAACAAGTAATGTATTATTTTAGTGGATTATTGTTGAGGCTAATGCCTGATGTACAAGGAAACAAGCATGAGATAACATTTTCAAAATAGACCGTGACACTTTTGCCGCATCGGGTCCATGGTATTCTGATGAGTAATGTCCGTCCTTATCAATGCGCCATGTGATTCATGCCCAGGAGCCGCGCAGCCATTAGCGGGGCCCAAATGCCAGCCAACGCTGCCTCGCCTGGCCCATTAGGCGGAGCAGATGTCGTTAGCGGATATAAACCTAAATTTGCTCCCTCAAGAACTATAAAAGTTGTTTGCCTTATTTTCACAGCTCTCCCTGAATGAGACACACTGGGCAAGAGGGTTTTGGGGTGCAAACATCCTCCCAGGATGCCACCAGCCCAACCACAGGGCCAGAGTGGCACTGGTGGCCCTTCATGGCCCTCCCTGCACCAGACCAGTGTCCCCATCTCCACAGGGCTGTATCCTGACAGCACAGCTATTGCTGGCACCAGCACAGGCTCCAGGAGGTCATTTCTGTGCTAAATTAAAATTGTCTTACTCTGGAGACATGTCAGCTCTTCCATGTTGCCAGGCTGGCCAAGCACATGGTATGAATTGCTGCAGGGAAAGCAGTCAGACACAAGAGGTCTATGGAGACGGGATGCACAACTAGAAGGGTGAAAGCCCACATCCCCTGCCATGAGTGGAAAGAAAATAATTCAAGGCATGAAAAAAATCATGGCATTTTCTCATTACAGAGATGACCCGTGTTTTCAGTGCCACGCTGTACATGTTCTTACAGTCAACGTTTGCAGTAGCAACAGAAATGCTTTTGTCACACAAAAATAATAGTTTACTTCAAAAAAAGTTATTTTTTTTCTTATTCATTTCTCTAGATAGACAGTCGTCAGACACATATGACTTTTTTTCCCCCAAAAAAAATACATTTTATCTTCACACAATCCTAGGTTTTTCTTCTCCCATTTCTCCTTCATTCCCCACCTCATAATAAAAAAGAAGTAATGTGGAAAGTAAGGAAAATGAAATTACGTATCTAAATAGATGGAGAACTCCTCGGACTCTTTCACAGCCAACCAGGATTTTGGAGCAGAGTGAAGGGGGAGGGAAACAGCTCAGTCCAGGTTACCTGTGTCGCATTATGCTCAGGAATTACTTTTTCTTACTTGAAAGAAATTCCTAGGTAAAAGGAATTTCAGGGTATACCAACAGTCTTTCCAACCAGATACTCTCCTTCATGAATCATTTCCTCTGAAGTTAAGGAGCTGAGGTACACAATCGTATCATTGCACACGCTTGTATAAAAGGTACAAAAGGCCTTTTCTTTTAAAGTTAATTGCAGGAGAATGAAATAATCTCTTCTTTTTTACAAGAGAATAGTTTCATTGTTCTGCCCACATACTTTATTTGTTGAAATGACATCTGTAATAGTGAAATGGAAGAGGAAAGGGAAGCGGATGAGAGAAATGAGTGAATTAAAATATTTGGGATAAGCTTTTGGAGAACACTATACGACTATGTTTGAGTAAACTTGACATGATGTAAGCAATAGCACAAATAATCAAACACTGAAGGAAAAGGTCCACTCTAATCTGGTTGCCAACGTTGACCTCTCTCATACATCATCCTTCCTACAGTGTTATTCTAATTTGCTTGTCAGGCTGTTCCCTGAAGGCCCAATTCCCCTTTGTGCGTAGACAAAATTTCCACTGCGAGCTCAGAGAGTTGGTTTTTACTATAATGTGTTTGTTTCCAACAGGAGCTCACTGTGCTGTGTTAACTCTTTCAACTTAAATTTGGTTCCTCAGTTTTAGATGCCCTGTGGGGTTCACACCGTACTGCTATGGACGGTGCTGAAAATATCTGCTCCTCAGCAGGGCTGAGAAGTCTCCTCCTTATCGCCAACCCAGAGTCTAGGCAGCCCCATGGTCTTGCAAGGTATGAACCAACATGTGGGTGAAGAGAGCCTTTACGTCCCACGTCTGCCAGAGAGGACCAACACCAGCATCCCCAAGCCACCATTGCCAGGATGAGGTCCTGCCACCATGAGCAACCTCATTGTGGGGATAACTCATGTAGAACAGGGCTGTCTGGAGGGCCAGCAGACATCTGGCTCGGTGGCTCTGCTCCTGCCACCAGGCACTGGCATTTGTGGTGGAGAGAAGTAGGAGGAGGCTGAACTGCAATGGAAAAAAAAGACCCCAAGTTTTGCAAAGTTCTGCTGATGAAGGCAACAGTCCTTGCTTTTCTTCCTTGTGCCAAGGATCTTGCTGAACCAACAAGACTGAGGACCTCACATAGCAAGTTAGAAGAATTTGGAGCTGTGCAAGGAAGCCCCCCAGATTTTGCCAGTATTCCTCAGCAACGTCCCTGGTTGTTAAATATTCTCCGGGTGTAATGTGAGGGATAGGTTAATTAGCACGCACATTTTTATGTAGGCCAGCTGTCTACTCTGTCCGCTGTCAGAAATGCAAAGTCCTCTGGGAATCCCTATGAGAAAACACACTTTGTCTTCTAGGAACAGAGTGGTTTTCTTTTAATATCCATTTCAACTGTAAGTCATTTAGCTTATAAATCTTGACAACAGATTCTGGCCACTGATGTATTGTTTTCTTATGCTAAGCCCTTTTTTCCTCTCCTTCCTCCTCAGATATCTTATACTCTGTGTTTAAATGTGAGACACAGCTGTCTCTGCCAGCAGGAGTTCACATTATAAAAATCACCAAGATTTACGCAACAGGTGTTCTACCAACCCACTGCGCTAACATTTTCTCCATGCAATGAAACAATATACTGGGCCGGGATAAAAAAAAATAAATCAAATTAACAGAAGAAGAAAACATTTGCTGGCTGGAGATTAGACTTGGCGCAACTTCAGCTTAAGAGCTGAGGCTTTATTTTTCTCTTACAGGAAACCTAAATAGCTTCCATAGAAGTGGATGGGTGAAATTGGTCAGGCAGACTACACACAAAGGAGTGACAACCCTGGGACAAGGCTTAGTAGAAGGAGGATAATTGGGAAGAATCTTCTTTTAAAATATATGCATATCAGTTGTCCTGATGCCACTTCATTGAATAGTCCAGGGACACTTACAAAGCAACAGAAACGAAGCCACAGACTAATGAGTTTCAACCTCTTGCAACTTTCAGTCCTGTAAGATTTTTCCAGTCCATGATGTGCTGAGCCCTGGGTAGAGGTTTTTAAGCCTACTGGCTTCTGTTTTTTTCGTGTAGTTCCTTTTTGAAGACCCTTCAGTTACCCACAGACCACAAGTTTAAAACCATTGCTCCAGCCAAACAATCCTCATCACTGATGGGAGCTCCTCGTATCCTCCAAAAGCTGTAAACAGCTACTAATGGTTTTAAAATATATGTTGTGTGTGTACAGTATACACATATATACAGATTCTATATATAATGTAGAATGCCATTATATTTAGACACACAATACATAATATTATAGCAAAAATGCCCCTGCTGCCAGGCAGTTGCAGAGAGAGGAACGCTTTGTTTTATTCACTGCAGTAAAGAAGCATTCAAAATTGCATACAGTATGTATATAAGAGACACATTGACACTTGGTACTCGAGCTTTCGACTGGATCAGATTAACCGTCCCTCAGGAGGCAGGGTTACGAGCTCAGGAAATGCTTGAGCACTTATCTGCATGCTTTATTCTGACAATGTGTTGGGAGGCAGAAAGTGAGGACAGCGAGAAAAACAGCCATTTCACGGGGGAAATGCACGGTAGAGAAAATGGCACCCAAATTCTGGGAGCGGGACCCCGCTCTTCACACTTAAACCAAAGCCAGACTTGAAGCCTCAAAACCCTTTAGAAAGAGGATTTCCACCCTGGGCACGTCTCCCCATCTCCTGCCTCCCCCCATGGCCAACACCAAGTGTTTGAATTGGCTTAGTTCACACTCGGGAGTAGGGCCACGCTCCCCCAAGAGCTGTACGGTTTTAAAGACAAGTGGAGCGTTTCGCCCTGCCTTCTCCAAAGAGATTTATGACAAGAGATTTCAAGCAAAGAAAGAAGACAAGCCGAAAAGGAAAGCTGGAAAAAAAAAAAAGTCATCTTTGGCTTACACACAAGACGGTTCATCCAGAGAGTGATCATACGGAAAAGGTGAGCCGGTGCTAACTGTGACCGGACATACACGTGTCCTTAATGCTGTTAACAAACTTAAAGTACAAAGTCTTGAACATTGGGGCCAAATCAGAGGATTTGCTACCAAACAATGTAAAGAAAAACACGTCAAATTGCTACGCCAAGGGGAAAAAAATGAAAATGTGGAAGGATTTTTGAAGTACTGTCACTTCATGTTACTGACTTGTAGGTACCCAGCGGAAAATGGGAATAAGAAGCCAGGCACAGTCCAACCTGAAGAGCATTGTGCAACTTAAAAAATATCTTCTATCCCTTCCTCAGTATTGTTGATCGGCTCAGTAAGATAAACCCACTGCCTTTCAGTCGGCACAAAGGAAGCAAAACCTCCAAGAGTTACTGCGAACTCGAACAACAGTATCGATAAGCTCCTGAGGGAAATAAAAAGAAGTGTCTCCAGCCAAATGTTCACTGTGAGGATTTAAAACTCTGCCGAAACATGTGTTTCACATTCAAGCTTTTCCTGTGAATTACAGTTAGCTGTTCTGAGGATACTGAAGATACATGAGAAAGTCTTAAAGTCCTAAATGGAGGGATTATATTTGTTAATACTGTGCCACAGCGCTCTAAATCCCTGAGGATGAACAATACCTTCCCGCACATGTGACAACTGCCGTTGCAATTTGGGGGTGCCTCTTTGCTAATCGCGATGCAGCCATCAGCCCTGAAAGCATTCAGCACAGGACGTTACGTTATTAAGACAACCTTTGTCTTTCTGTAGCGACTGGACGTGGCTGTGGGTTGCTTTCAGAGGAAACCATCCGGCCTTCAGATGTGTGAATTGCTGAGACTTCATGCTGCCAGTTATTTTAAAAATAAGGAAGTGTCAGTCACGTTCAGCAGGGCGGCAGCGAGACCCTCTCCGCTCGGGGACCTGCTCTTGCATCGCCCACGGAGCTCACGGGAGGCCACAGGTGGGTAGCTTGTTTTGCCCTTTCCGTTCTTAAATAAAACCTCCCCTCCCTGTTATGCAGTCATCCTCTACGGTTGCAGCCACAGGCCGGATAGCACCACTGGCCCCAGAAGATGCTCCAGAAGATGCTCCTGCTTTGAGCCCAGCAGAGCCCTGCTGCAGCAGGGAGGCCATAATGCAGAAGCCCAACATTTTCCTGGGCATCCCCCAGCACCGCCGGCTGCCACGGCGGGGGGATCCCCTCAGCCGGCGGCATCCCGTCAGTAGCAGTGCAGACCCTCTGCTGCTGGCGTCCTCCTCCTGGCCGGCAGCACTCAGGGTCACTGTAAATGGAGCCGCTTTGGCCAAAGATAAATTATTCCTACAGGCAATGTGTTCCTACACAGGGCAAGGGCAGCCAGGGGCGCGTTTTGCCGGCGGCAGAGCATCATTCAGCATGTGGCTGCCTCTGTGGTGGAGACCGGTTTCCCCCGTGCTCACGCTCAGAAGCAGCCTGGGCAGGAGGTCTGAGCCTCCCAGCCCTCCTGTGCCACGGAGCAAGCCCCAGGGGCGAGCCCTTCCCTTGCCTGCCTTTTCTCTCTGCTGAAAGTGAACGCACCATACGTTATCCCCTTGTAGCTCATCTCCTTTTTAATTAGACTTCCTGTCTTACGCTGACAATTAGCCGCTGTAGGGCCATGGCCTCGTGGCGGCAGCATGAAAGGTCAAGCAGAAAGTCCCGTGCAGCTCTGGGATGATGCTCAGATGGATGCCCTGTCAGGGGAACAGCTGGGAATATTATTTGAAAACAGCTCACCCAGGAACCACCACCAGCCGACACGGTCCCCTTCTACTTTTAGCCCCTCAAACCTCTGCCCTCCATCTTGACAAGCGGTTAGATATACGACTCCAGCTTCTTGCGGGACTGCTCCCACACTGGGGAGGGGACGGGGAGGGGGCATGCTTCCCTCACAGATATCTGACAGCCAAGAGGGACCAGGCATCCACAGCATGGGCAGCGCTGGTCAGGCTCTGCTCCACCAAAAGTGGCTGGACCCTGCCAAGTGGCCGAGAAAGCCCGGCCCTGGTTCTCTCCACCTGCTCCAGCACTGCCAGCTACATGTGTGCTGGGATGAAGGGGCACAATGGAAACCTTGGAGGGGTCTGGTGAAGAAGAAGCCTCACCCATCACAGCAGCTTCCGATAGTCCTAATGGCAGCAACAGAGAGCATGGGGGGAAGCAGGGCAGAGAAAATAAATAGCTCTACTCGGGAGGAAGTTTCGAACATTTTAGAGCTTGCAGCTGGGCAGCTCTTCTGGAAAACATTTTAATACAGGGAATTAAATGTTTTCCCTGAAAGCCTGCACTAAAACTGGATCTCTCGAGAGAGAGGATGCGTCCTTTGGGTGGTAATTTGCTGATGCTATTTCTAAAGTGTTGAGGTGGGTCACGTACAACCTCTCTCAGCATCTCAGCCCTTTTAGTTTTTATGCTCTGCGCTGTGGGGATGGGCTTACTCCATGTTTGTGCAGCTCATAACACAGCGGTGCCATATTGGCTCCTTGATGTTAATACATAGACAAAACCCTGCGGCAGCATCACTTCTGCATTCATGTGGAAATTTCATTCCAAGGGTTAATCAGTCCAGCCTCAACCACTCTGTTTTATCAGGTTACTTGCCTTAGGGAAGTCTTTCTCCTTCCATAGCAAACAGGCATTTCAAACACAAGCCCATCTTCCCAACAGAGGAAGGCATGATAGTCTTCCCTCCATCTTTTCGCTAAGTGATATTTGTTTTTGCCATCCAGGCAGCCATATGTGTGAGTCCCTGCAATACTTCCAGGAGAAGTATGGGTTCTCGCATATGTGATATAAGATATCTACAGAACCTACAGTTCTAAGTAAACAAAGATTTTTTGTGACCAGGGATGTGAAACGATGATGGTACGTTAGCTCCAGAGTCCAAGGGTCACTTAGGACCTGAAGGTTTTTTGCTTGGAGATTGTCGCCGCTCCGGGCTGCTCTTCCATGACTCACTCTGCAAACCAACCTCATTGCCACAGCCAGGAGGAAATGATTCATAAATGCTGACCTTTCCCCTTGCCACCCCTGCAAAATGAGGTCTGTGTATAAGCACTCGCAGAGCTGGAGCCATGGGAATTACAACTAGATAAACCATCCACTGACAACAACATCACGCAACCGCTTCCCTGCCTGTGCTAACGGTGGAGATGTTTGCTGTGAGCTGGGCACACTCGCAGAAGAACAGATTTGGGGCAAAACAGAATAATTAGGCAAGGAGAAGATGAATCAGAACAGGGGAGGCTGAGAGGGGAGGGACAGAGATGGATGTATCTCCTCTTTGCAGATCCTATGAAGTCCGTGTCTCGTAGAAAAATAAACGTACTTAAAGTTAATAAAACCAACATCCTTCATGCCACACTCAGTCTGTGGGATTCACAGTGGTAAATCAGCAGTCATTAAAGAATAATATTACTTTGATAGTATTTGCAACATCCTCAGGACATAGGACGCCGAGTCCTGGGTGACCATCCTGCTGTCGACGTGCTGCACAGACACAAGGTGACGAGGGCTTGTGACCCAAAGTGGTCTCAGCCCACACGCCTGTCTCCAGGGTTGGGCACAGCAGATGGGAGGCAAATGCAAGGGGGAAGGGCAGATTCCTCTTTGTCTCCCTTGTGAACCACCCTCATGAGCTAGGAGGTCCTTACCGCTTCCAGGCAGACCTCTCATCAAAACTTCTCAGTTTAAATATCCAAGAATTGATTTCAGTCCGAATACAAGACGACCAAAATGAACCAGGGATTCCATTTCTTTTTCACTCCCTGTTGGGATTGACCCGTGCCCAGAACAGTGGTATTCCCAGGGCTTGCAGCATGCCTCACGCAGATATAACCGGAAACAGCTAATTAAACTGGCAGGAACATCACCAGGACCTAGCAAACAAGACTTGCTCCTTAGTTTTAAACCCGTAGTTCTATGAGGAGCTGCCATAGAGGAAGACAATAAAGGCAAACCATCCACTCTCCCTTAGTGAGTGCTGCCTCTAATGGCTGGGTGTCCAGCTATACGTCACTTTTCACATACCAGATATAATGGACCCTCCACCTTTGGACACGGTGATTGCAGATGGAGGGTATTACAGCCGACGTGCGTGTGTAGGGAAAGCATCAGTCTTTAGAGGTGGGAATTTTCTTTGAGCCGAAACATTAGGGCCGTCCCCAGCTCCGGCACATAGCTGTGGCTAGCCTGCGGTGGGGTGGGCAGCCGACCCCCAGCACGGGAGGCTGCCGTGGGCACCGCTGTGCCGGGGGTCAGTGTGGCAGCCCCCCACACAGCGTCGCCCTGGCACCTGTCCCCCCGACCAACCAGCCTCGCAGCTGCCGGTGTGGGGATGGGGACACGCGGTGAGGACAGGGGGTGTAGGACCACGGGGAAACCTCACCCCTTGCAAAGGCGGATTAAGCACCCGCTCCTGCTCCCAGCATCCCACGATGAATTTGGACTCTCACTTGTTTCCCCCAGCACTGGCAATGTCTTTGCAAAGGAGGAGGCAGCTATGAAACCACCCTATGCGTGGGGTGCACGGGGTGCTGGTTGCCCAGGTGCAGGCAGCTGTCTGGCAGAGCATCCCTGGAGCTGCCGTGTGGGGGTACGCTGCTGCCTCCTTTGCGGCCTCGCTCCCCGGGAAGCGGCCACCCCCCCACGACTCTCCTCGCCGGCTGCGTGGGACATGTCAGGGCTTGCAGGCAGCCTCGGGGATAGACAGCACAAACATGACCCCGGTGGCAGGGGCTGGCTCAGAGGCAGGGGGAAGAACAGAGGAGAAGACAGCTCGGTAATTATTTATACTGCGCAAAGAAAAGACTGATTAGGCAGCTGTTGGCAAGCAAGCGGAGCTACCAAGATGAGCCAGGCTTCATGGTTTAAGAGCAGCTCTGGGGAACCGGCAACCAAAAGCAGTGTTTCAGCCGCTTGGTGCCGTACAGCGCCCGGCTCTGCCAGCAGAACAGAGTTTACCTTCCCCTTCGCCGCCCTCAAGAACTATGTCCCCAACCACAGCATCCCACTGGCAGAGCGGCACCCCGGCCCCATCGATGCCCGCTGGGTGAGGGAGGTCAGGGGGGCCGGAGCTGGGGTACCGGCAGCCTGGGAAGCCCAGGCAGGGATGAACGGTTTCCTTCAGGCACGGCGCTCAGGGCAGCCAGGAGTGCCTTCCCCCGAGGGGATGACGA
>VUYV01000314.1:17885-40152 GCA_008711295.1 Anarhynchus alexandrinus
TGGAGCCGAGCCAAAGAGAGCTGTCGGATTACAGCCCCGGGAAGAAAGGGAGGAAAAGAGGGAAAGAAGAAAAAAAATAAAAAAATCAGCTACTGTTTCCAGGCAGGGAGGAAGACCTCGGCTGTCCTGCCCTCCCTCTGCTGTCAGGGCACCGCCTCCCCGCCCGGCCGGTAGCCCCATCCCCGCCTCGCCGAGCTCTCCACCGGCTCCTCTCCTCCACCACGAGTTTCACATTCGATGGTCTCACGCACGACATTGAAGTGGTGAGAACTTTTGTAAATGAGTCCGAATTGCTAAAACGTGAAGGAGGCAGGTCCACCCTGAAACACAGTCCGTAAAAAGCAAATTCAAAGAGGTTTTAGAGAGTACACCTGCCTCCTGGCACTCTGCCTGGCCATCTTCTTTGAAAAGGTGAGTTTAGAGTCACTTTTTAATTTTTAATTTTTTTAATGTTGTGTAAAACGCTCACAAAGAGAGAAACTGCTTAAATAAAGCCTGAATTCTTCATACGTGTTCGGTGGTCCTTAATATTCTGAGCCCTAACAAAATCCTTGGTTTCCTGTAAAACCTCGTTCCATATTTCACCTTCAGGAAAACTCTATTGCTTTTGTTCCATAACATAGTTTCTCCCTCTGCTCATGCTAATATAGGGCACGTGGAATATGAAGAAATATGGGAAGTCAGAATAGCTCATAGTTTTAAGATGTCAAAACAAGTAATTACAGTGGTAATTCAGAAAAGCAGGAAGTTTCAGTGTTTGCCCTCATCTTACCTGTTCTCACTGGAATCCTTTTTTCAAAAAAAAAAAAAAGAGCATGCTCTGGCAGGGTCTGTTTCTGTATCATTGATTCAGAAGCCCACAGCTGTTTCCCAACATTCACATTGAATGTGCTTCAGACCAGTGCTGAATTTTAAAAGATTAACACATTTATGAATTAATTTTGGCCACATTTCAAACCAAAATGTTTGCATTTAATAAGTGGGACTATATTAGCTTCTCAACTAAAGAAAAAAAACCACCTCAAGTGTTTTACTGGCAGCCATTCTTACACATAACATTTATTCACATCGCAGAATTATCATGGCATAGTTATCACCAAGAGGTAAGTCCTGGTCCAGTGCTCCTTCCTTGCAAACCATTGCTGCCCTATTAGACAGGAAAAGCAGATCACAGAAGGCTGAACTCCATGATTAATTGTCTGGAAGGGCTCTCTACAAAGTCACTCAACGGGGCCAACGGGGAAAGGACAAGTAACTTCAGAAGTGACTAGTAGCTCCACTAAGCCCAGCCCACTGGTCGTGACCTCCAGCACTGCATGGATGCTCCACCTCCGAATTCAGCATCCAGCTGAGCCCACATCCTTGCCTCAGCACACTACATTTTGGCCTTGTGCTGGGGACAAAAATTTGGCCTTCATTTGCATGTCAATTAAAAAAAAAAAAGCAGCAAAATCCCCTATAACGAAACTATTGGGAGAGAAGCATTTGTAACTCTTCCCCAATGGAGGAATCAGGGAACATTTTCCCTTTATGAATAGATCTTTCAAAGATGATAATAAAACAAACTACTGGTTGGTGCATTTAACTCGGGCCAAATTAAAACAAATGCAAATGCACACACATCCCCAAATGGGAGAAATATAAGAACCAAAACCCCAAACCACAGAGTATTCCAAGTTCCTTTAAGAAACTATACAGCCTCTGCAAATATGTTTTAAAGGCCCAACATGATCTGTTCCATATGTAGTTTGTTTTTCCTCAGTGCTGTGACTAACACGAAAAATCTTCAAGACGAGAAGTCTCTTCCTCTCTCTTCATCCTTCTACCTCCCTTCCCCAAAGGACTGATCATGAGCCAGTCTGGTTTCTGTTTGCTTGTGCTAAAAATAGCGTTCCAGCGGACTGACCGAATACCTCCAGTTTTATGTCGACTGACTGATACAGTATGAACATCGTTGCAGAAAGAATGACAGAGGTTTAAAGGCCAAGCTTTACAATGCTAATACAAAACAGTGTATCTGAAGGTACACCCATTTTTGGAGGAATTAGATACATGGACAAACCACGGGAACTTGTATCTCTGAAGGTAATTCAGGTGACTATTGGTAAAAGGGCATGAGTGACTAGGAGGCTGCAGGCAGGCGAAGCTTTCACCTGGGTATTGCCTGTGCACCAGAAGACCTGCGGCACAGGCGAGAGCACCGCATGTTGTGGGGGTTCCCAAAGAGCTTGCTCTGTCACCCTGGGCAGCACTCCTGCACTCGGGCAAGAGATTAGTCTCCGCACCCCCCTGTCTCCATGTTTTTCAGCGCACATCTTTTTCTACTCACTCTCACAGCATCTCTCATACCCTCACGCAGTAGGGCCTCTGGCTTCCCCTCGCACATAAGGCAGGATCCAGCTCCATCCATCAGCTCTTCACCTCTGTCCCTCCTGCTGCCCCTGCAGTCAGGAACTTGCCCCACTGATGAGTTGGGATCTTGCGCACAGGTGGTCAGGACTTGCCTTCAGGTACCACTTGAAAGTGGTTTGCTTACTACGGTTGGGGATCTGTAACCTAACATTATTTGCCCCTTTGGGATTTTCCTTTCTTCTAAGAAGTATACTTGTATCAACTAGTTCACCAGTAGGTTTGTACATATACATATGGTCTCAAACATCATAGCATTTCTTTACATCACCAGGACTGAATTGGACCAGTCATCATGTTAATGTTTTTCTCATTTTGGCTGTGACTCAGCAGAACTGTAAGCAATGCTCTTAAACGTACAGAAACCTGTCTCTTCAGTTTTGCTGACTGATGAAGAATTTCAGCATTCACTGGAACAGAAGCACAAGTTTATCCATTCTGAGTGAGAATCTGGGGAAAAAAAAATCGGTACCTACAACAGCAGAAAACTGCTACTTGTAAAGACACCACACACACACACTCTTAAAAGACAAAAAGATACATCCCAGATTTGATTGGTTGGGGGGGAATCTGTAGAAGCAAGCAGCTGCATCCATGCCATGCACGAGGGTGTAAGGCCGGGAAAATGGATGTAATCTTAACCTGGGCACTCCCCAGTCATCCTAAATTAAAAAAAAATCTGCAATGTGCTCCTTGCCTGGCATCCAAATTAATTATTCCACCCACAATACAATTTAATTGGCAGGCACAGGTACACTCATTTGCTTTGCAAAGCAATATTATTAAGTGTGGGTTTTTTTAGAACTATGCCCCTGTTTAATAGAACACACTCTTTGCCAAGGAGCACACAACCGTTCCAGTAATTATATGTTCCAGTAAAATCATTAATATCAAATAAAATGCTATCGTACCTACTTTATACCTGGGTCCTGTAGGTATTCAATTACCTCCACGTTGATGAGATACCTCTATGAAAAATAGTTGGAAGCATATTTAAGTCTTCACAGCAACAGCTGCTAGAACTTTTAATCACAGACTACAAAGTTCAAAATATCTCACTCCCAATCTTACCACAAAGTTTAAGTGGAAGTACTTTAAATACAAGATGACTTTGCCTGCCACTTGCCTTGGGAAACAAATAGTGCACATAAAGAATGGGAGTAAGATGATGAAGTTTGGTAGTTACAAGTATCAAGACCTCCAACTTAAGAAAAGAACAAGATATTGTATGGAAGGAATGAACTGAACTTAATCTTTCTAGGAAGAGGGTTTAATTCCTTCTTTGTCTGGGAATGTTTCCATGCAGAACTAAACATCTTTGAGATCACTTGCTTTTCCATGCAGCAGCGTTGCTTGCATCCTCCACAAATGCAACTGTATTTCACAAAAAAATAAAGCCTGCAGACCAGCCACAGTTTTCACAAAATAGACTTCTGGTAAATTCAAAAGCTAGCACAATTACGTTGGCAGCTCAGGTCTCAAATTCCTTACAAGTCTCGGTCCTTAAGCACAACCTCCACTTCATTATGCTTTCTTAAGCATTTTGGTAGATAATAGCCCTCTACTTTTCCCATCTATTCTCCTCCAGAAAGTTTTTCTGCTGGCTTATTCCTGAAAATATTTGCATCTGCACCCTTACAAACAAAAAGCATGCGTCAGTCTTACAAGGGTTTATCTTCTTCCCAATTAATTTTTCGTGGGAGTATCTTGGTCATAAGGCCAGAACTGAGCAGTTAATTTCAACCTTGTGGGCAAGGACAGCCTTCAGTCACCCTGCTCTGGAAGAAAGTCACCCCTAGTTCCATACTCCTCACATCAATACCACCAAGTAAGGACGAACCATTGCATCCCCTGCAAGATGTTTACCACTTTTCCCTTGACAAGACACTCAAAATAAGGCTGGAGCAGGATCCCAACTGTTCCCTCGTCTCTGTTCAGTTGCTCACACGGCAGAAAGGTTACTGGGCACACAGGAGATGCTTATTCCTCAAAACTCAGCTGCCTCTTTTTAGCTTAAATTGGTTAATCAGAAAAAGAGTATTAAGAGATGTCACAAGGCATTGTGTGTTTAATTTAGGGGCTGCAAGATCATGCCCTGTAAAAGGTTTTTTTTCCTGTTGCATGCTTTGTGGTGAGTCCACATGCACAACAAAGCAGGATCAAATCTGAGGTCTTAAGAACACAATAAAGAGTACCTTAGAAGTGCTTTAAGCAGCAACTAGGAGTTACTTTTCAACACTGCTAATAGAGGTTGCTCAGACAGCAGATGAGCTCATCTGATTACAGGAATCCACTTCAACTTAAAGGAAACTCCTTCAAACATATAAACACTGGTTTCTTCAGGCTCATCTTGGTTATTAAAAGAACTTTTACCACTTAAATGAAAATCTTGCGGTTCTCTACTTTCAGCTGTTCCTTTTAAAGCACAATGATCCATGATAATTAGACTAATTGTTTTAAACTACCATCTCAGTAATGAGTAATAACCATGCTTTTTTTTTTAAGCAATAAACTAAATTCAGCCCCTGGCTAACTGCTCCCAGATCACCAACAAGTCTCTGGAGTATTTCTCTCAAGCGCAACTGGCCCGAGGTTCTCCCCTGCATTTAGTCTGGTTTGCTGCCATCAGAGAGCGACAACCCCGAAGCAGGTGGTTTGCAAGGGCAGTTCTCTGGGCATGGATCGGAGAGGATCCCGAGGGGCAGATTTCAAGAGGGAGCTAAGAGGACTGTAATCTCCTTTGCTGTATCGCTGTCTAATGCAGCACGCGTTCCCCATCACCTATCGGATAACTGCTGTGCCACCATTCAGCCATCCCAATCCTCATCAAAGCTGCATCCCCTGATGTCCTAAGCCACTAGCACAGCAAAAAGCTATCTGAGGGGAAAGACTTTCCTATATCTTAGTGAATTCTAGGAGTGGCAAAAGCCAACCAGGTCACGGGCAGCAAGCATAATTTATCACAGCCCTCAGGCAACTTTAAATTACGCTGAACAACTCATGCTCAGCCACTGCAGACTGGTCAGAGGAAGGTGATATATCAGATGCAATCAAGCCAGAACAAAGATTTAGCAAATCCACTCTGGTTTCATTCTGCACATACCTACATGAGTGCAGACAAGGCAGTGAAAAAGGAAGTCCCAAAGCTTTATCAGGAGCTGTAACTATCAAGGCTGTTAGCCCCCAAATGGGAACTTGCACTGACCTCAGTCAGTACCTATCAGGAAGGAGGATGTAAGCCCTGAAATGAAGATCTGTCCTTGATAAAAAGACAGGGTATCTCTTACAGTTTTTACAGATTTTGCTACCTACAGTATGGATAGATGCTTTTGATTCTTTAATAGTTGCATATAACAAAGTAAAAATGCAAAGTACTTTAAACAGAAGGGAGAAAAAAGGTAGTATCTCAACCTCAGATAAAGAGGGGTTGAGTGCAGAAGACAGACCTCTGTGAAATAATGAAATAAGGAAGAAAAACAGAAGAAGAAAATGGGGGGGGGAGGGGGGCAAAACAACAGCAACAAAAACGTGGAGTGTTGTGGTCAGTGGTTTGTTATTATATGTTAATTCCTTTTATTTAACATAGATGGTTAGCACAGAAGGCTTGTACAGGAGAACAACACAAAATTAAAACCAGAAAACACAATGTATTGCAGCATCTTATAAATACTTGTTAATATAACATGGCCTATATTGGTTATTCTTTCTCTGGTCACAAAGCAATTATCTATATTAAAAAAGTATGAAATTTGAATGTTAATGTAACAGAAAAAGTTCCTGATATTTTGAGGCATAACTGAGTATCAATTTTCAGTGTTTTGACAGAAGAATTCCACCAGTCAAGCAGCCAGCACACTGTATTATTATTGCAGATGCAAGAGTTACCAAATAAAGTCATATCAAAAATTTGAGTCTTTGGAAATAACAGATCAGAGACTCCCGGAGTTTTCAGCGTGTCCCAGAGGCAACGATGACCAACTTTCACTGAATACTGTTGCTAGATTACTGTGCTATCTCAAGATATGGCAGCTGAAATCACCTTCAGAGTATCTCTTTCCTAGCCACACATAAAGCAACTGATGCAAGAAAGAGACAAAAGTCTGTTCCATTTCCTCAAGCCTTCAACTTTATGATACATCTGGGTCAGGACAGTGTCCCACTACATCACTTTGAACAAAAAAGCCAACAAACACTTACATCTGTTAACTGCCTGTAAATCTAAGCAGCTGTGTTGTGAGTCATTTCAGGACTGGCTAATAACTGAATAAACAATTGTAATTGTGCTCCATGAAACTCCCATGTTTTCTTTCAGTCTTGGCATCTCCTCTCATGAAAGCTGTTCAAGTTAGGGTGCAACCACAAAAATTCAGTCAGCTATGACAATGTTTACCTAATACCTCTAGTCTACCCACAATCACAAAGCACATCCTGGTTCTGGGCAACTAATAGTAATAATTTCCAAATATTCCAAATCCAGTGATCAGGAACTTACTTCCAGAGTGTTATTTTTGAAGGCCCTCAGATAACAGTACCATTTATTATTTGTACTGCAATAATGTTCACAAGGCATCGTGAACAATGCACTGAATGTAGCACTTGTAGAATAAGAAAAGGTGATCCCTACACCAGAGAATTTACAATCTAAGCTGTGTTGAGTGTGTCCTGAACCTTTGAGTAAATGTATCTTAAATTTCAACTGGAAAGGAGGTCCTTTTTTCTAGATTTGTGGTCTTCAACCTATGGTCTACTTTTATGAGACCTTGAAAGATAACTGAGAAAAGGAGGTTGACTTCGGTAGACTTAGATTCACTTTAAGGTGTCCACAAATTTGAAATGGATTGAAAATACTAATCTAGACAGATTTGTAAACTGTGCCATGCAATTGCATTCTTGTTCAATTATTTGATGGGATAATAACCACACAACTGGCTACGCAAGAGAGGCAGTCACCCTGGGAAGTGTACTGAGAGAGGCACTGAAAGGGGGCATCATTCCCAAGCCCCACTGACTTCTGCTGCCTTCCAGCAAAGGGCTGCAGACTCATCCGTGCAGACTGAACAGTGAGCAGCAGCAACTGGAAAAAAGCTACACAAGAAGGGCCTAGGAGCCAGAAGATCTCACCTTGGTTCTGCAAAGCATTGGAAAGAGTAAAACCAAGCTCTAGGGTCTGTAAAAATCCATAGATTTTACTAGGAGATAAAGTAATTCTTGTTAAACCTCATGAGGGTTATAGGAAAAGTTTGTAATGTGAAGATCCTCTACTGGCGAGCAGATACCTTTGCTGCTGTGACTAATTCAGCCTATGATAGCTTTGCCAAGGCTATAAACAAAGGTTCAGGCTGTTTTATTGGCACAAACGCTGCTGGAAAAAGCTCTGACACCCTTCCAGCTACACGTTCCTTTTCACCTACAAGACACTGCTATAGGTTGCACATGACTTCTTAGTTTATCTAGGCAAAAAAAGCAAGAGTGCTTCTGCCTGGAGGCTAAATTTGCTTTGATACCTAACAACTATCTGGTTTGCCATCCCTGGAGGAAGGTCCTCGCAGCTGTGCTTCCCAAAAGACAACCACGTCAGTGTTGCACACTGCTGCACAGACCTCCCCTTAATAAGAGTGTCTGTTAATAACGTTAGGAGATATCCTGGTAGAAGAACAAGTCCAAAAGTGCAGGGACAGCCAGGGGCAAAACAGAGAGTGTCAGGGCTGACATAATAAAGAAAAAAAACTAAACAAGGCTGGCAAGCCTGCAAATTTGTTTTTTACCTGCAGAGTGAAGGTCTGTTTTAAATACAACATGTCGTTATGGCCAACAGATATTACAATTATTTTTCTGAATCTTATGGACTGGTATGACATAAAACTGATACACTAGAAAGCAATACCTGTAGATGTGGACACTGTTATTTGCTTCTTTATATAAAAACAAGTGAGTCACAGTGATCTTTCTTTGTCTTCCATACAGCTGATGTGCATGGTAGACAAAAAACAACTTTTTCAGCATGCTTCTCAGAATGAGGTCCCTTTTGACAGCAGTTAACAAGCAGAGGAACGTCTTTATTTAAATCCACATTAGGAGCAGAGTATTTGTCTTTTCTACCTTAATCACTTGAACTATGTAGTCTTTTTTTCTACCTTTTTTCTTTTCCTTACCAACCCCCCCACTTTTATGCAGCCTTTCTTTAGACCCAGGACCATGTGTTTTGACAGACTGATTCTGTGGGCCTATTATATGCTTCCACAAAACAAATTAAGCCAAATGCTTGTTAAAGTCAGTTGTTCCTGTCTGGGTAAAAAGATTCAACAACTGGAAAATAAAAAGAAGAGGAATGTCCCTCAACACCAAATATCTCGAGCAATCTCTCTCACTCTACAACCTACCCTTTTGCCGCTTTCTGTTTTTAAAGGTCTTTGTAGGGATCTTGGACTGATCATGACTATTCTACCACTGCATTCATTGACACTTGGGGCCAAATTTGTTTGCGTAGAAGAACAGAATTTCAGACATAACCAAGAAAATGGAATAAACGTCCCCAGAAAGAAAGAGACCTCAGACTTTATCTTACATTACCCATATTTCGTTTGTGTGTTAGTAAACATATAGCACCACATAAAATACTGAGTCTAGAAAACACCGTGCCGTAAGCAGCTTTGCTGCAAGCAGGTTTTCCATGTAGAACACTTAATGCACAGAGGAAGACACTGAAGTATTATAGCAGGAAGGCACTGATGGAAGAAAAACAGGCTAAGAAAAGGGAGGAAAGACCATAATTTCTGATCTGCCCCATATGCCTTTCTGGAAGGCTGTCCTTTCCACCTAGGAAAGTACTCCAAAGCAGAAAACGTAGCACACACAAAAATACTCTGGAAAGGGCAATCAGAGAGAGAGCGTGTACACGCATCCTTCCTTTTGAGTAGACTTCCCTGAACATTGCCTTAGCTGTCCGCTGAGCCCTCATGGAAGTACTTTCCTTTTTATTAAAACAAGTAATAAAAACCTTCCTCTTCATATTTTGGAGGCAGTCACTCTCCTCAGCGGCAGCAGTTTCCAAAGCTTTTATGGCACGAGCCCCTCCCTGCCCCACGCAGACTTTGCACGGAGCTCTGCTTTTCTTTCACGGCACTGAATCATCTGGGCCACTGGGCGCCATGCAGCGCTGGGGACAGTCATGTGCTGCATCCTACCCATTTGCCACCCAACGTGACCCCTTCCAGGACTCGGCTCCATGCAGGTTGTGTACCCGCCTTGGCTGGGATCTTACAGATGATGGCTTAGGCAGCGCTGTTCTACATAAAGCCCATCAGTAATTGATGTGCAGTCACTCGTTAAGTCAGTCTCTGCCTGAAGACAGTTCTCAGCAGCTCCAGGCTAAAGGGGGATGTATACTCATTGCAGACATGCTGCTAGTGCTAAATTACAGGCTTATATAGAATGAGGTTAGTCCGAGGAAAATTCATATTCTTCCAATTGAAGAACACTTCGGTTTTGGACAATGCTGCTAAAACAAATAATAAAAGGAAATTAAAATTAGCCCTGGATATTTCTCTCAAGAAAAGAGGTTCCTTCCAAAATTCCAGTGAAAATTGGCTTTGACCTGGCAGATTTATGAGGCTTTGAAACTTTCAGTTGGAGCCTAAGCAATAGTTTGTTTTGTGTTTAGAATAATAATACTCCTTAACTGAGGCAAAGGGGGGCGGTGACACCACTATTTATGGCTTGTTGTCCCTCTCAGTTTCTGCACAGGGAATGCAGCTGGACTGGTTGTTGCTTTTACAATTACTGCACGTTTTTTGTATTAGCAACCTTCACGTACTGAAAAACCACGAAACTGCTCCTCCAGAACAGAGTATTAATTAAAATGAAAAGCTTTTTGAAAATGATGGTTTCGGTTGCTGTTGCTTGTCTTCTTGTTTAAACCGTTTGTGTGTATTTATTCCAAGTTTCCAAATTTTTCCTCCAAACCATGAACACTAGAAGCTTTTAAGTCAAAGCGAGATCCTCATACATTTTAGGACTCTGTCCTAAACCACTAAATATCGCAGTACTAGCAATAAACTGCCAGTCACCAGCATAGAAGCTTGACAGAGATGTTTTGTCTTCTCAAACGGCTTTCTACATGAAGTGCTGGAAGCCTGGAAAGCTGAAAATATCACAAAAAGTTTGCGCAACTTTTTTGACAGGTGGACATACAAATATAGTTTAAAATTTAGTGTTCTTGCCTTTCTTTTATGATTGCTCAAAGTTTGTATAACTCTAACCTGAGGTTTTCTTAATGTGCTGAAAGTACCTTCTTTCTGTACAACGTCCTAAAAATTGGCTCAGTAATGTACTTTTCTAAGTGGCGATAGTGAATAAAATGGGATTTTTTTTCCTATTGAAAAGGCAAACAGCATTGTTTCTACTTTTGTACAAGAATTCAAGAGCTGCAGAATCAATAGGGTATTTCATATCCCATCAGCAGCAGATACTGGGCTAAAAGCCAGTTTCTTCACGATGGCTTTGTTTAGCCTACAGTTTTGGTCATACTGTAATTCTAGTTAATTGATTGCTGGTTTGTTTGAGTTAGCACAATTGAAAATGGTAATGTAGACATCCAAGAAATATTTGGGGCAGAACAGCTCATTAATCAAAGTTACAGCATGTCGAAAACTTTAAACCAGACCAGGTTAGGTTGGATATAACCCCTCCCACCTCTCTCCCACCTGACACTGAGGAACTCCACGTCTCCCTGGGGTCTGCTGCACTGATGGAAGACAGCTCTCATCAGGACCCAGGGTGTGGTATGTCATTCTTCTGGTTACAGGTGAAAGCAAACAGATTCCCTGCAGACAAAGCAAATCTTCCACCCAGTCCCCAATACCAAAGGGAGACAGGAAGATGCGATTTGCTAAAAAAGCAAAAGCAGATGCACTCAAGCACCTTACCCCCATTAGTGCAGACAGCTGAAGCAGCAAAGGTCAATGCAACTTATCCTTTCCTTTTACCTCTACTTTACATTTGAGTGTGAAAGAAGCTGTTGTTTTCTGCTATTTTACACATAATGACCACAGCATAGTTGTGGATGGTTGCTCACACAGGACAGAACTGTGCAAAGCAGAACCATTCTTCCACCAACAAAAGTATCAAAAAGACGAACAGACACATACAATTACACTCATGCATCCAAATGAAGAAGGATGATGGTCATTCTGATACAAATGTAACAAAAATAAATGCTGGATTTTTTAGCACTAGCCTATAAAACACAGCGAATAAGAAAAAGCATAACTGATCGGGACACACATTATGGTATTTTGGACTGATGTAAGAAAAAATGGTACCATTCTTTAGGAGGCTCCTTTAAGAGGACTTGCAATTCAGGATCCCATGTCTGCAGTCCCACTGGCAGACACTGTAACATAGATGGGATTTGGATGTGTTTACTATTCCATTGTCTGACTTTACCCCCGCATAGCATGGTTCACTATGTGACACAATGGTTTGAGTCTTCACTGCTGTTCAGCTTTCACCACCCATAGAAGAGATTTAATGACAGAAAATTGTAACTTTGAATTTCGTAGTGTAATGAGTTTATAGTAGCCAGGCTGGAATTTGGGCACTGGTCTCTTGGCTCCCAGCTATGTGTTTTTACTCCAGAACTACCCTGTTGCCCACTGGTGAGCTTGCATACTATCTAATGTTGCTGTTATAAGGCGTGGAATTAATGACAAAAGTTGCATCTGACTTCAGAAACCAGATAATACTACAAATACCTCTTCTGGAAAGCGGACATCGGGCTTGGTTCTCTTTTATCTCTCTGGAATGGCTGACAGCAGCTTACTGCAAACATTTTGAGAGAACTTACATTTCATGTCTTTCTTCTTATACACATCAGTAAAAAACTTTAGTGTACTTATGATGGACTGTATTCAAACAGAGCTGGTCCCCGCTGCCTAAGCTCTGCCCACCATAGACAGCCATAAGCAGTTTTCAAAGTGCAGAATGATTAATGACAGCGTGGTGTGGGGATGCTGAGAGAGGCAGACTCATGACTGATGCATGCGAAAAGACTGGTGGGTAGGGGACGGTCAGGTTTGAGAAAATAAATCCCATCACTGAAATCAGTGAAAGCTGCTGACAATTGTTTTTGCACACTGAGGCAATTTCTAAACATGAGAAAACTTACTGTTACTAACTGTACTTCTCTGTTTCCTCTTCCTTTTGTCACAACCACCATCTTCCTGCTGTGGTTAAAAAGGAAATCTGGAAGTAGGAAACAAGTCAAGTGGCAGCCCCACATTTAGGTAAGGAGTCTTCTGTGTTCCATGGAAGTGTCATTCTTAAAATAAAGAGAGTGTTTCTAGTTTTAATAATTGTTATTAACAAATTGAACTTCACCAGTCAACCATTACATTGATCAATTTATTATATTTTATATATTTGACCTCCTTGTCCTAGGAGACCAACAACCCAAAATCAGATGACAGATGTGACCCCTGAGAGTTTGTGTGGCATGTGAGGACAGAGAGAGTGGATGGCTAGAGGTGAGATTAAAGAATCAATTATGTCCTTTGAATGAACAGCCAAGGGGTTTAGACTATTTGTCCATTATTCTACTGTCTTCTTCATTTCTGTCACACAGATTTCTCTCCTCAGAGTACAGCAAAGAATATACCAAAAGTAGAGTCAAAATCAATATTGTAACAGCAGCAGATTGGCTAAACGAAGCTAAATAACAGTCTTATAACTCCTTCCCTAGAAGCCTCAGCACCAAACCACTTGATACTCTCCTATTTCTTTTTATTTTTTTCTTATCAGTCTAACATTAGAAGGGGTGCCTTCATTGGTACAGCTTCCTTGCTAAATCAGACACTCCAAAATAAGGAAAACTTTAAGGAACAGTAGCTCCGTATCAGACACTTTCCTTGCTAATCAAGTTGAAGAGATCTCTCCATACTTTTACAGTATAATGACAAAACTTCACGAGATGTACACTGCCCTAGAGAAAAGACCAGGCAGAAGACCAAGAGAGCAGCAGTTTTTTCCTGTGGTCGGAGGGAAGGGAGATGGTAAGTTTGACTCTCAGATTCACAGCTCACGTGCCTGCACCAAGGCTCAGTCCCATTTTCAGTCACTGAGGGGGTCTTCAACTTTCTTCTTCCTGGCATACGCCAGGAATTTCCCCTGTACTCATGGAAGCCACAATGAGCTTGTACTCAATACCCTGAGAAGAGCTTGTACTGTAAATGGGACATAGAAAAAAAACACCTTGCACAGGAGCCAGCACAACATATCACTTGAAACAATGCTCGGTGGCCCGGCCAAGTGTTGCAGCATGGATGGGAAATCCCAGCCCTCAGACAGCAGCCTTCCTGACCATCCCTCACCCACGAGAGTGAATCTTCTGTTCCACTGTGCTTGGCAGTGCTTTGTCCTTCATCTTTAAATCACTTCAAGAAAAACAGATTAATAAGAACCATATGTTAAGCCTGTTTGAGAAAGACCCTCTCATTAGAAGATGCTACAGGGAGGGACCCACATGCTATGGAAATCATTATCATCCCTTTGAAGCTTCAGTTAATAGCAGTGTTTCTGTTACATGGTGGAAGAAGACTTGTCTATGTTGAAAAAACACAGAACTCAACAGCAAAGTTAAGTACAATAGTTTTTTTCAGAAACATTTACAGAAGTGGTTTTAATTTAGTTAAATCCATGCAATTTTGTGTATAAGCAAGGGCTGAAAATAAGAAGTAAAAAATTATTCTCAAAGAAAACATGCATAGACTTCACAACATTTAAGTCATTCTTATTTAATAGATAGTGGTGAAAACACCGTATATCAAGATGGGTGGAGTTTTCCTAGTGGAGGCTCTGAAATTATTTCCTCATAACAAAACTTCAGAATCCTTTTGTCAGCACATATGATTTCCTGTGCTTTTTGCTGTATTCCAAAAGCTGAAATACGCATCCTATTGTAACAAAACTCCCGGTTTACCAAGAAAAACAAACAGAGAAACAGATCTGAATGGTGTCAGTACTGCAGGCAGCTTTTTGTATTTGTTGGAAGATCTCATTGGGTTATGGAACAGTAAGTATTTGTAGGCATGCTCAAACATTTATTGTCAACACAGATAGTGATGAAAAAAAACTAAGACCTTTCCTCTTGTAGATGCAAGGTTGAAACCCCCAGCAGTAAAGTTAAAACTGGCCATTAGTGCAACTTTGTCACGTGGTATCCAGCTACGCAAAACAAAGTCTGTTGATAAAGTGAAGACCAGCATCCTAGAATACCAAAATAGACTGCTGCCTCCCTGCAGAAGACACTTACCACTCCATCAGTGAAATATGTTTACTACTCTGTGTCACTGTTAATAAGGATCTATTTGGGACAGAATATTTGAAGTAAAGCCTCTAGTAAAAGCAGAAAGTGGACAGACTGCAAGAATTCAGACAGAAATTGGGGCAGCCTAGAGTTTTAGAAGCTTCTAGGCTCCAGTTCCACAAGGCATAATTGGAGACAATTTAATAGTTTATTAAGCTGTGGTTCCATGGGCAACCAAGCAAACCTAGCGTCCTACAAAGAGGTCAACAGAGGAAGTCTCACCCTGCCTGACCTCTCTTCTCCCCTGCCCTGCTCCTGTGCTACACACTGGGCACCTGGACTCTTCTGAGTGTTGCCCTAACTTAGTAGAAAATTGCCCAGCACTCCTTCTAAGCAATTACTTCTAAGTAATTTCCTGCTGGGCTAGTAGGTTAGCCTCCACACAGCATGGAAATGAATGAATAGGAAGGGACAGGGTGGCATGTCCATGGGCAAAGGCAAGACTCTTCCATCTTGGAAGCTGTGAGCCATTATGTTGCACAGCTGCCCAAGGAACCACTGCTGAGTAAGTAACATCATGACAAGAGTCAAACAGTAAGGGCTCCTGGAGTCACTCACCTCAGATGCTGAAAAGGACACTTGCTGCTGACTTCAGCTAACAGCTTGATCTTACTAATTCCATGAAATTACAAAGTGGGTAAAGATGTCCTGCAGGCAAGTTTAGGAAATCCCTGTGATATTTGGTTTGCAGCAAGGAATCTGACTAGCAGACATCCAAGAGAGGGAGGACTGCATTGTGCTAGAGTACAAATACATAACAAAAATTGCCTTCTGCAAATACTTTACAGCTGACCAAGCCAGATAGATAAAATCAGAAGAAGTAAAAAATGACCACGTCTACACTACAAGTCAACAGCAATATCAGAACTCAAATCCAGGTCCCTTGAGGCCCTCCTGGCTCATTGTCCACTAGATCTCTCTCTTTTTCCCAACTCCTTGGACCTAGTAAGAGCTCCACTAGCTTATATTGTAGGGTCTGTAACTCTTACCAGTCAAAAGTCAAATCCATCAAGGCTGAGGAAGAAACCATTCAAGTGAACTGAAAATGCGCACTAGACATTGGGCTTAAGAAAAATATTTGGTTCAATGACGATTTTGATTCCAACGATATAGTGTTATCCCATAAGTGTCAATTGCTAGAAAGACCTGTGGCGTTTGCCATTTTGCTTGTTTATGTTTTGTTACAAATTTCTGCAGGACTGAATGGAAAATGGTTGTCTGCTACTGAGTTAAAACTGTGGAGAATATTCATGCTTCAACAGGGTGAGGCTACTGTAGAAGGCAATTCATCTCTTAAGTCTGTCTAAATAGCACACACAGTAGTTAGCATCAACTTAGGTACCTTACTTAGATGTTTATTGACCTGTGTATCTACTCTGCTAGAGCAGCCTGTATTCTGCTGAAGCCTTTTGAACTCCTACTTGTGTTTGTGGTTTGCAGACCACACAAATTTCCCAGAATAAGGAGAACCTCCAACACATTTTAATCTATGAAACATGTGCAGCCCATATGAGAAGAAGTCTATCCCAGAGGAATGGAAAATTATAGTGTGCACAATGTGTGGATAAGGAGCAACTAGTGTTGAGGGTAATTAAATTTTGGGACTGATTAATTTCAACCCACAGTGTGCACTAATTAATCCACACAGTGCTCCTGTGAAAGAAATGCAGAAAGGTCTGAGATTGAGAGCTTGGTGATGGATGAAAATTGACATATAACAGGATAGGGAGACAATTTCAAATGGATAGCTGCTTCACATTGCCCCTATGAGTGGACATTCCTATTCTGGAGCAGGTGTGACTTTTTCTAGCTTGCTTAGTCCAAACGCAAAGCAGCTTGAACTTATTTAGAAAGAGAGAGGAAAAAAACCCACTTCTATTCCAGATAAACCCATCCAAATTCCCAAACCAGTTACTCACTAAATCTATAGACAAGCCTCAAAACCTATTATTTTATGTCTTGGAGTCCTTCAGTTCTTGCATAGTTTTCACATCTGATAAGTGTGTAGGTATAATTTTGACAACAGTCCCTCCAAAGGCCCAGTAGAACTAGGAGCATGCCAAAGGAGGACAAGCATGACTGCAAGTATGGCTCAGCATCTGCCCATGGAAAGGCTAAGGCAGGCTAGCTTTCTTCAGCTCCAATGACTTGTGTGTGGGTAGAGGAGGTTTATAAAATCATAATTAGGACAGAGAAGATGAATAAGGAACAATTGTTCATTATTTCTCACCATATAAACAAATTAATTTGTCCAATGGCAGGTTTAAAAACAGATAAAAACAAAGGGAATGCTTTTCCACACAACAAGAAATTAAGCTGTATGACTCACTGCTAAATTAAGTTTGGATGTGAAAAGTATTAACAGGTTCAAAATGGAATTAGGCAAGTCAATGGCAGAAAGGTCTATCAAGGATAACTAAACAATGGCCCTAATGTAATATCAAGGGGAGGAAATGCCTGCAGCACTGATCGCTAGAAGAAAGGAAAGAGGAACGGATCATTGCTCTGTTTCTTAAGCTCTTTCCCTAAGCTGTTGGTACAGGCCATTGTCCGAGACAGGTCAACAGGATGGTCAACCAGTGTGGGACTTCTTAAGCTGATGTTTTTGTGAGTTCCCAGTAACCACATTTGTGCTTAAACAGATTTCAACATTATGTTGAAAAGAAGTAATGGCAACATATTAAACATAGAGTGCAGAGCACCAGAGCTGGTTTTGGATATTTTTTTGGATCCAACCCTTTTGGGTTTCTTCTTTTTCAAAGCAAGTATGACGGCCTGGGTCATGTGATCTCTACGTATTTTCTACCTAAGGAGCTCTGCAGCTGTGTGGGAGGGATGGTGAACACTATCACTATGAAATAAGAAGGTAACTATAAATATGTCCGTTCCTTCCATGCCCTATATTTATTGGACTCAAAAAAATCTCTTGCTATAATAACCCAGATGAGTGAATGATTTCTTTATGAGGGTCTTGACATTTTGGTCACATCTGACTAATTGAATGTTATGGTCATTGTTCCAGAGGCTGTATATTAAGAATGAATTTGCTTGTAACCTTCTGGCTCTAAAACTGGATTGAAATACACAACGAAGTCTTTATGGTCTTTCTGGGCTCTGCCAATTCTACAGTTACCAAAAACAAAATGACAAGAAACTCCTCTTGCTTCTCTGTTTATTTCCACATTTCACGGTGCTTTTTCACTTGATAATGGGTTTTGCAGATTAAAACTCTCTCCAACCTATTTTTGGTTCCAGGGCTATTAATGTATGTATTAAAAAGAGTTTTTCAGTTAAGGATGGACAAATTCATTTTGCCTATTTTTGGCCTCATAAAAAAAAAAAAAGGATGGGATCAAAAGTTCAGTTTGACCTTTTTATGGTATCCTTTATGTTTACTAATGAGAGAAGAACCAATGAAAAATAGATGGCAGCAAAAAATAGAAAAGAATTCAGAAGAAAGAATATATAAGAAGGAAATGAACACTAAGGTCACCCACATATACTGGTCCAGTTTCTGTGGGATGGTGGAGAGTCTGCCATCCCTACTATAGCACACAAGATTCAATCTAAAAAAAAAACACCACCAAATCCCCAAACAATATGGCCTGGGGGAAATCGTGAGTTTATATTGCAGGAAAACTGTAAATTTATACCAATAATGTCAATAAAGAGGAGAGCAATAAGGTGTGAAGTGGACCACACTTTTTGCCAAAACCCAAGATTTTAAAAAAATACAGCTTTATATAATGGAACCAACTGACAGATGGTTTCTATATCTATTCTTATATTAAAAACAAATTCGTATTTTGAAAAAAGTTGTGAAGGGATTAAAAATACACCTATCAAAGGGACATCTTATCCTAAGAAAAAGTGCAAGTAAGAATAAAAAAACAGTGCATAGAATAAGCTACCAGTTAGCATGTTAGTTACATTGTATATTACAAACATAATGTCATTTAGGTGTTATTTAATGCTACACATATTATACATCCTCCAGCAATCAAATTCTTTTAGAAATTAAAATACCAACACCAAATCAGATTCCATTGAACCTGTCTACATAAAGCACCTCTACTGATGCCAAAGACATTCAACAGAGGGATGGGTGGTATGAGTGGTTTCCATACAGTCTGCTAATCACTTCTGGAGTTTTCAGCAATACAAATTATGCTAGAATTGTAGCTGTGGTAAAACATGTTTAAGGAAATAAAATTTGTTTATTCCCTAATAATAGACAAGGAAAAAAAGAGTAGGTTTCTACCAAAATGCAGTGAGCATATAAATTTCAGGAATGACATACCTGAGTATCATGCATTTGTTGGAAGCCTGTCACAAAAAGAAGATGCAAATAAAGCTGAGGAATTCTGTGTTGCACTGAAATAATCAACCTTGTGATACTACTCAGGAGTTCAAATACTATACGAGCAATTTATTAACAGCTTCTAAAAATAAGAAAGGATATTTTTTAAAATTCTATGCACAGCAGAGCCACAGGAATACTTTTTTTTCCCAGAAAATGCTAAAGGCTTGTTAAAAATAACAAGAGTGTTACAGCAACAAAAGTAGGAGAGGTTCTTGGTTTTCTCAGAAAGCAGGGCTTCCGTAATCACATTTCCTACTCCCAAACATTTTGGGGGACTATTGACACATTTCAGTCACAATAAGCATAGGCTAAAAGTCTCAAAGATAATTATAAACCCACAGCCTTTATTAAATTAGAGGTTGGGTAGAAGTATGATACCAAATAAATGCTTTCACGTGATAAAGGCATGGAGGAATAAACCACCCTAGATTCCCATTCCAGGTCTCCCATTCAACACTTACCTAGCTGCAAACTAGACAGGGAAAATCACAGGTGCATGCTATACTGCACATTAACTTCTTTCCCCGACTGACTTGAGGATGCAAACCCTCCTCCTGGATACCGAAAACCTGTCTCGTTCCCTCCTCTGCTTGAGACAACATGAACATGTATTTCTAACTTTCAAGAAAATGCTCAGACTACAGATGTATATGGTTATCTGAATTTTAGGTCTGTACTCTATCCAAAGTAAGAAGTCCAACTGGAACCTGACAGTCCCGCTTCCCATGGGAGAGGGCAAAGGCTGAGGTCCCTCTTGCTGATGGGGCAGTTCCAGCAGGCAGGACCCAGGAATCCACTGCAGCCTGGGAAGGACTCTCATCTCTGAAACATTAGGAGGGGATGCCATCTCTGAGGAGGTGGGACTCAGACCCCTTCGGTAGGAGAAGAACATGAAGTCGCATCCCAGGACAGTATTTTAGCAGATGAGCTATTAGTAAAGAGGCAATCCTGCTGATGGACTTTTTAAAGCCAGACTTTCTATTCCTCTCCTCTTTCCCTCTGCTCTCTTCTACCACTTCCTAAAATAAAATATTCCAACAGCAGAGAACTCATTCTACATTGAACACAGCAGCTCTCCTTCATCTTTCCCTCATGGTGTGTATCACACAGAGCAATCTGAGACGGCTCTGCTGGAGTTTTTGTGTCTGCTAGACACAATGGTGAACACATTTACATACAAAGCTGCATGAACAACAGTGGTCTGAGAAATATACTAGTGCAGTTAGAGATGCCAAAATCTCTTTCCCCCATTGTTTCTTGAATCAATGAAGAAATAGAGAGAAGACAAAAAGAAATGGCATTAATTTATGTCATGACTGCTTTATACACACCCACGTATCTCAGTGGGATTTCTGGAAATAATGCAAAGCCTCTCCAGCACTTAAGATGCAGTGCCTCTAAATACAACAGAAGATCTCTATAGCCAATAAGCAGGAAAATTTACATAAAAATGGAAACTAATTTATCCCACCATAAAGAAAATGTTCTGTATCTGGCAAGCAGTATGAGCCTGAATTTGCATACACTTCTTTGCAAATGGTACTACAAGCACTGTCAGATGCATTCCGCTGCTACTGTGAAAAAAGCAGACAGCATTTATCTCAACTGTTATTTATTGTTCAGTGAATGGGGTATTTTAGGACACACCTCAACAAAAGACACCTATCTTACCCAATTTTTTCTTAAGCATAAACATGTGCAAGTTATTATAAGAAACCCCCCTTTTTTTTGTCAACATGCCTTTCCCTTTTCTCATCAGCTTATTGATTTTTTTCTGCAGAATGGCAAAACAAAGCCATGCTATGTTCTCTGCAGGGCTATTTTCATAGTGGAACAAGTTTCAAAGTAGTGACTTGTTATTCTTCCACTATTAAAAACATAAAAATAAAAAACTGATTCCTTGTCCTTCCTTCAAAGATCTGGAAGACAGAATTTCCAACGATATTCCCGGTATCTCTGTGAGCAAAAAACAACAATAGCAAAAGCTTAGCATACATAATAGAGGAAGGAAAAGACAATGAAAGCAATGCTTGTGTTTATATTACGCAGTGTCTACACTCAACTGTCACTGACTTCAATGCAAATGCCATTTTCCACAACATCTACAGTATGAGGCTGATGCTGTAGGAGCCATACCCTAAAGTGGGAAGCACAGTATAAAATTAGCCAGGCAAACAACTGTCAGTCTCCTTGGAAGCTACCACAGTGTGGGACAGTAATGTACAGACTCCTTTTGCCCAATCCGCCTTATTAGGACTTTTCCCATATTCTCTTTTCTTCTCTCATTTTGCCTTTAAATAAATGAAATAGCAATAGGAAAGCAATAGGGCCCCTAGCTACAGTAAACACAGGTGGACAAAACAGACTAAAAGTTCACTTCTTATGATCTTATATTCAAAGAAAATAAAAAGCTCACGCTGGGACTTCGTGTGGCGTTTTGGAACGCAGCTTGCTTTCCCTGATTACTTGTCTGACCTTTGTACCAAATACCACAAACTATCAATACAATATGCAGAAATGATGTCAGCCCTTTGATATGGAGGGTGAGGGATGGCTCATTTGGAATATTTGTTTTAATGATATCACAATCACACATTGTGTGGTTTGAATTAAATAGATGCTTTTGAGCTTAAAAAACTCTATTGATCTTTCAAATGATTCTTTTATTTTTGTCTGGCAGTCCACTATGCTCCCTAGCACTGCTGCCATTTAAGTGACTTCACAGCTGATGCAGTAAACACATTCAAAGATATAAACACCTCGGGTATATTTTAAAATTGAAACAAATATAACTATCTTTGTCTCAAAAAGCAACTGAGAATTAAAAATCAGTTCCTGGTAACTTCAATGGAAAGCCAGAAGTGGCACGTGCAAGGTCCCTATGAATCAAACTCATATGGAATCAGATCTGTCAACAAGTCATTTGCCTCACAAAAACTGCAGCTCCAAAAAATAATTTCCCAGTTTATGCCTCTGACCATAGTAAAAACAAATGAGATGCAAAAGAAGAGTCTGTAGCTTGCATGCACAGAACTGAACATCAGTGCAAATTTCACTTTCTGAAGGCTTTACAAGTTGATGCTGATGCTGTATTACATACCATTAATGAGAGCTAGACATGAAAATAAAATCTG